>JANAVB010028000.1:5001340-5173840 GCA_029216955.1 Iris pallida | reverse complement strand
GTAAAATAGGATAGCTAGAGATGGGGCTGTGGTGGTCGGAAATAGATTAGGGTTAGGGTTTGGGTCTGGGGCTATTTATAGAGAGGTTAGGGCGGTGAGAAAGGGGCTAGGTCGGTGTCGCGGTGGCGGTCGTCGCTCGGTCGTCGGTCGTCGGGTGCAGGTGAGAGAGGAGGGAGAAAGTCAGGGGGTGACTGGTAATTTACAGCAAGGCCCCCACAGTTTGGGGTCTTGTAGATTTGCCCCATGCCTATCAGTTTGCAAATATAATTTGCAAACTGTAATTAAAACAAATTATTAAATTACAAACTGATATAATAACAATTCAACAAATTGCATAATGATATTGAAATAATTAAAACTATTACAAATTGATATTAAAACATTTCAATTAATTATAAAATGATATATTTTGATTTAAAAATTATTTAAAAATCATTTAAAAATTCTAAAATTTTTTTAATAATTATAATAATTTATTTTAAAGCTATAAATACTATTTAAAAATTTATAAAAATAATATTTACAAACTAGGGGCTTACATATACCTTATGAGTCAAACAGGTGTGGATATTGCGAGCGGATATCATCCTCATGCTCCCATATTGACTCACCTAAAGAATGGTGATCCCAAACAATATGGACTAAACTAATAGTCTTGTTCTTGAGTACGTTTTCTCTTCGGTCCAATATGGATACGGGCCTTTCCTCATATAAAAGGTTGGTACCAACAACCAATTCTGAATGATCAAGGATATGGCTCAGATTCGGGATATACCGTCGCAATTGGGATATATGGAACACGTCATGTACCTCATGTAACGATGACGGAAGAGCGAGACGATAGGAAACATCACCTACTCGCTCGAGAATGTCAAATGACCCTATATACCTAGGACTAAGCTTTCTCCATACGTCGAATCGAATGACGCCACGGGTAGGCGAGATCCTAAGGAACACGTGGTCGCCGACTGAAAACTCAAGGGGACGCCGATGAGAATCAGCCCAATGGCGCTGGCGATCTTGGACAACTCGAAGATGATCTCTGACTTGTCTGACCACCTCGATTGTCTGCATAACCATCTCTGGACCAAGCATCTGCCTCTCACCTATATCATCCTAGGCTAACGAGGATCTGTACTTTCTGCCGTACAGTGCTTCAAAGGGTGCAATTTGGATACTGGCCTAGAAATTGTTGTTATAGGAGAACTCCACTGGGTGCAGGTGATCTTCCTACGAACCACCAAAGTCTAGCGTACAAGATCACAACATATCTTCAAGAGTCTGAATCGTGTGTTCTGACTGACCATCTGTCTGCGGATGATATGCTGAACTAAAGTTGAGACGAGTTCCCAAACTCTCTTGAAGACTCTGCCAAAAGTGCGATATAAATCATGAATCTCTGTCTGATATGATACTAACTGGCACTCCATGCAATCTAATAATCTACCTGAGGTACATCTCTGCTAGCTGATCCGTCGACTGACCAATTCTGAAGGAGAGAAAATAAGCTACCTTCGTGAGACGATCAACTATAATCTAGATAACATCTCTTCTAGCTGGGGATTTAGGTATCCCAATTACAAAATCCATGGTGATATGCTCCCACTTCCATTATGGGATCACTAAAGGTTGAAGAAGTTTGGCTGGTCTCTGATGTTCAGCCTTAACTTGTTGGCAAACTAAACATCGGAAGACAAACTGGGCTATCTCCCTCTTCATGCCATTCTACCAAAAATGCTGACGGATATCTCGGTACATCTTCGTGCCATCGGGATGAATTGAATACTGAGAACTGTGAGCCTCTACCATGATCTTCTGTCTGATATCACCACTGGGTACACAAAGACACCTCCTATGTCAGAGTGTACCATCCTCATGAATGTATAACTCTGCTCTCCGTTATGCTACACATTCTTCTCTAAGCCGCTGAAGCATAGAATCCGCTGATTGTGCCATCTTGATCCTTTCAATAATACTGGACTGAACTTGCATGCTGGCCATCAATGCTACATTGGTAGAGAGAACTATCTCTATCCCCATCTTCTGAAGGTCTGCTAATAACTCTGGTTGCGCTGTTAGGAAATAAACTCTAGCGCTTCTACTCAATACATTCGCTACTACGTTGGCCTTCCCAGGATGATACTGCAGGTTAATGTCATAATCCACAAGTAGCTCTAACCATCTCCTTTGACGCATGTTAAGATCCTTCTGAGTAAACACATACTTAAGACTCTTGTGGTCGATAAAAATCTCTACCCGATCTCCATACAAATAATGCCTCCACAACTTAAGTACAAAAACCATTGCTGCTAATTCCAAGTCATGGGTTAGATAATTTCTCTCATGATCATGAAGCTGACGTGACGCATAAGCTACTACCTTACCATGTTGTATAAATACGCATCCTAATCCTCTGTCTGAAGCATCACAATAAACTAAAAATCCTCCAGTCCTATCTAGAAGCGTAAGAATGGGTGCTGTCATCAAGCCTCGCTTCAACTTCTCAAATGAACTCTGACACTTTGCTGTCCAAGCAAACTGTACATCCTTGCGGGTCAACTGAGTCAAGGGAATTAAAATCTGAGTAAAATCTGATACGAACCGCCGATAATAGCCGGCCAATCCTAGGAAACTTTAAACTTCTGAGACGGTACTGAGAACTGGCCATGTCTCTATAGCCACTATCTTCTGGCGGTCAACTTCCACTCCACCTCTGGTGATGATATGGCCTAAGTACGAAATGCGATCAAGCCAAAATTTACACTTACTGAACTTCGCATACAACTGGTGTTCCCTGAGAATCTGAAGAACTACACGGAGATGCTGCTCATGCTCCGCCTCACTCTTGCTATAGACCAAGATGTCGTCTATAAACACTACCACGAACTGGTCGAAATAGGGCATAAAGATATGATCCATGAGGTCCATGAATACGGCTGGCGCATTGGTCGCTCCAAATGGCATAACAAGGAACTCCCAATGTCCATATCTTGATCTGAACGCTGTCTTTGGGATATCTTACTCTCTAACTCTGATCTGATGGTACCCCGACCATAAGTCAATCTTCGAAAATATTGCCGCTCTTCTGAGTTGATCGAATAAATCATCTATCCTTGGTAGAGGATATCTGTTCTTGATTGTTACAGAATTTAAGGTACGATAATCAACACATAATCTTGACGTACCATCCTTTTTTTCTTAAGAAGCATCGGGGCTCCCCAAGGTGATCCACTAGCATGAATGAATCCTTTGGTTCTGAGTTCTTCAATCATCTTGTACAGGATCTCCAACTCTGATGGTGCCATCCTATAGACTCTCTCTGACATTGGTGTCGTCCCTGGAATCAAGTCGATAGTGAACTCTATCTCTCTCTCTCCGATGACATACCTGAAAGCTCTTCGGGAAATACATCGGGAAACTCTTCTGCTACTCTGGGAAACCGAACTGCCTCTGCTATTGCCATCTACAAGACTGGAGGAGGTTTAACTTCGCCTCTGGAAAATAAAAACTCTGGTCCACCTGGAATACCAAAAATAATCCTGCCAATATGATAGTCTATTCTAGCATATTGATTCTTCAACCAATCCATTCCTAGGACCACATCATAATCGGCCATCATGAATTCTATCAACCTAGCGGGAAACTCTCTACCGCTAACTACGATTCGACACGAGAAAAATACTCTATCTACTCCCACAAGACCGTTACTAGTAAGTATATTGAGCCTTACTGATATTGACTCGGGCGCTAGTCCTATCCGTGTTGCGAATCGTGCAGACATAAATGAATACGATGCACCCGAATCAAATAATACTGATGCTGGAAAAGAGTTGACGAGAATGGTACCTGCCACCACCTCACCTGATGCTAATTCTTCTGCTATCGTTAGAGCCATAACCTGACCTTGTCCTCTTGGTGTTGGTCCCCTCTGCTGGAAACCTCTCTGTCGGTTCTGAATCTGAGCTTGGGCATACTATTGAGCCTGAGGTGGCTTTAACACCCAGTTTTCTGAAATTGGGGTATTTTTGAAAATTTATTATTTTGTTATTTATTAATGGTATTTTAGTCATGATATGATTTTTGGTGATTTTTAGTTAATTAAAACTATTTTCTAAGTCACGACTTATGACTTTGTGATTTTACTAGTATAACCCTAGTGTAAACTCTAGAGATTTCATAACCTAGAGACTACCATGACCATGTAAGCCTAACCAAGTGATTAGGATACCATTTTAGCACTTTTTTAGCCTAAAGGGTATTTTGGTAATTTTCTAGGATTTATTTGGAATTATTTGGATTTATGTGATTTATTATTATTTAATTAGTTGATTAGTGTCATGTTAGCTCCTAACTTAGTTTAGCACTAATCCAGAGGTTAGCCACTAACCTAGAAGACTAATGTTAGATGTTAGCTTTATGTTAGACATATCTAGGTTTGATAAATATCTAGATATCTTACTTTTTAGATATTTTAGAGACCTAAATATCTATCTACCTAGTCAAAGCCTTAGGGGCTAAGTTAGCAAGGTGGAAGGGACCTAAAGCCTACCCCTACACTCCTCCATGGCAGCCAACCCTACCCCCACCATATATATGCACCCCCCTTCATTCATGCCATTTTTACATACACAAAAACCTAGTTTTCCTTCTACCTTCACACCCTCACCAATTAATCATTTTGACTCCAAATTGGGTCTAGTCTTTTGCATTAGACTCCCCTACACTAGAGGATACCAGTTATGGCTTGCTAGCAAGGATTTGTGGAGCTTTGGACATTGGGAGTTGAAGGGGTTTTTTATTCAAATAGGCCTATTATTGAGGATTTTGCATTCATAGGTAACATGCCCTAAAACCCATTAATATTGTGTTTTCTCTTCATAGTTGCATGCATCTAGGTACCATGGACCTGTAGGCCAAGTTTGGTAGGAAATAGATTTGATTTGGTGTCCGTATCGGACACGTATCCATGTTTGAAAAACAGTGTTTGTGTGTGTGTCGTGTCCTAGAGTGAGTTGCACACGTGCACGACGCAGTGTTTGCGTGTGTGTGTCAGTGTTTACCTGTTTAGGTTTTTAGAGGGTTGGACACGTCGTGTCGTATCTAAACTTTGTGTCAGGCACCCTAGATGCTGGGGACACTGTGGGACACGATTATCCACCTTGGGTTTTGGGCCTCAGGTCATTTTTGACTCGGATTTGGGTTTACCCATTGGTCGAGTTCGCAGTGCCATTTCCAGGATTTTGGGATAATTCCTAATTTTCAGAGATGAGTTTCAAATCAATTTTTTGTTATATTTTATACATGTATTTGCATGTTTTCAGTATATGTATACGTAGTGTATGTATATGTGTGTGTGTAGGTAGGATTTGAGTGTATATACCTGTGTATATATGTAGATATGAGTATATGTATATATGTATATATTAGGTATATATGTAGGTGTGTATGTGTGTTGATTTTTGGGATTCCAAAAATCTGGAAACTGTTTGCCATTAAAATTCTTTGATTGTAAATTTCAATACAAACAGAACAGTGTTACAATATAGGACTTAGATGTAGCCCTAGAAGTATACTTTTGTTTAATCTGGGTCCCTTGTGCCGATGGAGCGAGTGGTAATGCGTTGACTCCGTTGACGAGCTGACGACGGTTATCGGTTCTCTGAAGGTTTGGATTGCTCTGGGTGCTGGAGCTTGCTGAGAGGAGAAAGACGTTGAGTGTCTGTATCTGCCTCTCTGGTGGTATGTTCCTTCGTATCTGTGTGTGTGTGGAAGAAGGAAATGATTCCTCTCTTTATAGCTGGGCAGGTTGGCTGCTCATGCGCACATATGTAGGATGTGCCGGTGCGTGGGGATGCCACGTGTTGATTGCTGATGGAGGCGCATGGGTGATGCGCCCTGATCGAGGGGTTGACTTCTTCATACTGCTGTTGTGAGCCGACACGTAGCAGAGGAGAAGATCTTTCTGTTGCTGAGATATTGGATGAGTTGAGTCAAAGGACATGTGTCATCGACCCATGGCTCAGAGATCTCGGATTTGGTGGGGAATGATCTGGTAGGATGCGCCTAGGATTGGGCGCATGAGGAGACTTTGGCTCGTAACCTTTAGGAGTCACGAACCATTCTGGGCGCATGGCTTTTGAGGCGCATGCAGGCGACTTTCCTTCTGTCTTTTTGGATCAGAGAGCAGTCTGGGGCGCATGGCTTTTGAGGCGCATGCAGAGCTTCAGATGGAGACTTTCCTTCTGTCTTTAGGGATCAGAGAGCAGTCTGGGGTGCATGGCTTTTGAGGCATATGCAGGTTTGGGCGCATGGCCGTGGAGGCGCATACGGGTGGTTGAGTGGCCACGTGGCAGTAGCCGTCGTTGTAAAGTCATGATGATGCTGACGTTGCCGAAGCTTCGTCTTCTGAAAAAGCTGTCGACCGTTTAGACTTTGGGAGATGTGCTGCCAACTCTGTCAGTTCAGTATTTAATGTTTGTGACATTCGATGGACAGCTGAGGGGGCGCGTCGATTGGCGTTCCACTGGATATGGGGACGCATGGGGGCGCATCCTCTGTGATGCGCTTGGTTCTGAAGGGCACATCTGTATGATGCGCCTGAAGTCGAAGGGCGCGTGCGGCTGTTTCGTCCCTCGAGTGCTTTAAATAGCCGTTTGGCTGAATTCGAGGCGTCCGGTTCATCCATTAAATGCAAGTTCATTGCTCAGAATTCAGAGAGCCATCCACTTGGCACGTGGGTTTAATCTGCCCGGCCGATAAATAGTGGCATGGAGAGAGGGTTTGCTTCTCATTCTCTCATGTACTTCCAACATGAACTTGGGTACTCGAGTGCATTCTGTTGACGAAGTGCTCCCGAGGGTGAAGATGAGACGCCATGCCGTCGTTGATGCACTTGAAGGTGACTGTTACATCCAAAAGACGGAGTCGAGGGCTTCCGAGGCAGGCGGAAGGTGCCTGTTGCATCCAAAGATAGGGATGCTCGGGCCTCGTCTTCGTTGTGCAGGAAGAGCCGTAGATCGAAATGGCGGTGCTAGGCTCTTTCTTCCTTCAAAGTGGGTGTCGCCCACTCTGATTGTGTTGAAAGCTGCTCCTTTAGCCGTATTTCGATTACGGTCTTCCTTGGTCTTTGGAGGCTCTTTCGAAGCCTCCCCTGGCCACAGATTTACGGTGCTCTTCACTTCCTCGGTTCCAGCCAGAGGGTTAAATGCTTCATTAATCGAAGCACTTATCAGGTGAGCCTGGCTGGAAGAGCGGCACATAACCGGGCTGCTGAAGGGATGTACATAACTGGGGATGCACATAACTAAGCTGCTGAAGGGATGCACCTTGCTGAGGACGCATCGTGGGATGCGCCCGGTTGAAGGCGCATGGTGATTGCTACGCCTGACTGGAGGTGCATGATGGCTGCTGTGCCTGACTGGAGACGCATGGTGACTGCTGCGCCTGACTGGAGACGCATGGCGACTGCTATACCTGACTGGAGGTGCATGGTGACTGCTGCGCCTGACTGGAGGCGCATGGCGACTGCTGGCCGTAGACTTAGGATCTTTCCTTTGTAGAAGTTTTCCTTTGTACAGCCTTCTCTAGACATGTAATAGACTTTTATGTGTGAAATAAAAAGTTCTCTTTCCATGTCTATATTTGCTGCTTTTGTTGTTTTGTCGCATGGGTCTTCTGGTTGTGAATTTCCATGCTTCTATAAGACCCCCTTCAAAGTTTTTAAAACTTTTGGATAAGTTTTGGAATACTTTGAATAAGAAGCATGGAGGTCAGGGCACATAACTGTTTGGGGCGCATGCCTGTTCGAGCGCATGCTCCTCTCAGTTAATGATGATGATGCCTCGGTAACCGAAAAGATTAATAATGATCTTTTGGTTTTGTTTGCTGTTATCTCTTCACAGAACCCGAGGCGACGGCTGAGATCACACATCATCGGGTCACGCGTGCGACCAAGCCCTATAAATAGGCAAGAGATGGAGTGAGAGAGTTATTCTTCTCCTTGCTTTTGCTTTCTTTAGAGTTCTTCTTCAAAAACCCTAATTTCTTCTTGAGAGAATGGCTCCCAAGACACCTCGCGGTGGTGCCGGCAAAGGAAAGGAAAAAGGAAAGGAGCCTGTGACAGTTATGGCGGCTGACGTCCCCCGTCGTCCTGTCGAAGTTCGGCCGGAGGTGGTTGGTGAGTCTCGTACACCAACGCACATAGACCTTGAGTCTTTGATGATGTGCCGCAGTTTTTGCCCGCCGACGCACATAGGTTTAAACCTTGATGATGCGCCGAAGCACTGTTGCTGACGCGTATGGGTTTAGACCCTGATGATACACCGAAGCACTGCCGCTGACGCTCATGGGTTTAGACCCTGATGATGCGCCGAAGCACTTTTTCCAAACACATTATGTACTTCTGATGGGTCTTAGACTCTTTTGTTACTTCTAACATTTTCAAATCTTTGCTAGTGTCAATGACTATCCCGCCCTTGAATGAAGTGCTTTTGGAGGCTGCCCTCGGTCAGGCGGGGGTAGAATATGACGAGGAAGTGATAAACCCTGCTCAAGATGCTCTTATGCTGGATCAGCATCCCGAGAGAATGACTCAAATCCGGGAACAACAGTATGGGTTCCTCAAACGGATGATAGAGCGTGGAGTTTTAAAATCTGCCACATCTGATAAAGTGACCTTCTTGAAGCCTGAGTTCCTATTCGGGGACCGCCTCACTTTTACTGAAGCGACAGTGTTGAAGGTCAAGGAGGACTGGTTTTTTACAGCAAAATGAGTGCATATGACCGTTAATCAACTTGAACGCCAATGGCCTTTGATGGCCTTCTGTCGTCTCGCTTCGAAGAGGATGATGTCTTGGGATCTTACCCCCACTCAGGGGAGAGCGGTGACTGGCATTATCAAAGTTGATTCTGCCTCCGATCAGAGAGATACTTTGACCGCGGTACGGTCTGGGTCTTCTTTCACCTGGCGGACGCTACGTCCTGGGAGTATTTACAGTGATGTTCCCCTTGATATATTTGCTTATAGTGCCTTGACTTTTGCACATCGTATGCTGTTGATGGAACGCTCATACCCTAAAGGGGAGTTTCGGGGAAAGGGTTGGTGTCATTACATTTCCAAATGGGATAAACTGACACTCTGGGTTTTGTCGCGGTTCCAGACTGAGCTCCGAGAAATTGGGCTGACTGCCGTGATTCGTGCCACCCAGGTAGGTGTTGATATTAACAGGCATATGTTCCTCGCCCTCTTGGAAATGTTTGATGTCCATACCGGGACCTTTTTTACTCCGGTGGGGGAGTTAGGGCTCGTACTTCATGAGATGTATGAGGTATCAAAGCTCCCTTGGGGATCGGAACCCTATGAAGAGTATTTTCCGACCAATAAAGAATTTCAAGTCCTGGGGGACAAGGCTGAAGAGATGACGGCCATCTTTAAAGAAGTGGCTAGTCATCATTACTACATGCAGAAGAGGGACAAGGGCGGATTGCAGCCTCATGTGACCGCTTGGAGAGATTACGTCTTTAGGCAAGACAAGGGGATCCCACGCAGTTCTCCACTCCATCGGCGCTCTCTCGTAGTGAAGTGCTCTCTGAGATGAGCATGTTAGATGAAAAGAATCCTCGGAAAAACGAGGACCAGCAGTCTGATGAACGCTCCTACAGCTATTTCTGGCATCTTGCTCATCGAATATCGCCAAAAGCAGTATTGGTCGCGTATCTCATGGTTTGGCTTCGGGATTATGTCTTCCCGGGCGGATCCGGCTCTGTAGAGAGAGTGATCCGGCACTTGATCCTACCAGCTGTGAAGTTGGTCTTTGGCCGGCGCCTGGCTCTGCTCCCCGTAATAGTATGTAATTTACTGCGAGGTTTGCACGAGTTCGCGGGAAATGTGATTCATGACCGGGGTCGAAAGGATAACTTCCCGCGTACTGAACTGCCGTTTCACTATTTGATAGGGTGGTTAATTTTACACCATCCCAACGTAATGAGTCCGGGTTCAGAAGAAGACTATAGGGCCGGAGATGCATTCCTTCGCCGTTTCTACCAGAGGAGTTGGTCGCATACTGGCGTCCCTGTTTGTAGAAGGGTTTTATCCTATCTTTAGGGATGGGAGATCACCAAAGTTGGTCCGATCTTCTTGGGTTTTGAGGCCAATGAAGACTTGAGGGATTCAGGTGAAGACGCCACCGCCCTGCCTCCATGGGGATTCTGCTGGTTGCCAAGTATTCGGCCATCCCACCTGGTGTACCGGAACAGGAATCAGTGCTTCCTGGAACCGTATTTACTGAGTCGCTTTGCACGTCAATTTGGTTATGCACAGCTGATGTTGGACAATCCCAGTATCACCCTGGGGTATGCTGGAAGTTTGCTGGATGGCACACGAGCTTGGCATTACTATAATGCCGGATGTACCGGAGCTCGCTTTACGTTGCCTGCCCAGGATCCGCGGCCGTCCATTCTTTACTCAGCCTCCAAGTTTTACTGTGTTATGGCTGCCGCGCCTTCCGGATATGATAGGGAGACGAGTCTTATTGCAGGCACACCGTTAGCGGTAACTGGGCATGTATCGGCTAAGGCTCGACCACACCGTCTACCGGGGGTGGGTCAAGCTGCACCTTCGGTTGATCAATCGAGACGACGTGCAGATGCAGGGGCTGGATCACCTGCGGCAAAGAAGCTAAAGAAGGCATCGTCACCGACAGTGTCAGCCGATTCAGCATCTACAGAGGTAAGGATCCCCCGCATAGTCTAGTTTTAGGCTCGACCTTTTATGTAATCAATGCTTCCCCTTTTGTACAGGAGCCGCTAAAAAGAAAGCCTCGTACTCCAAAATCTGGTGGGAGTAGGCCAAAGGAGATGGCAGGTTCGTCTGAAGTGCGCATCCCGTCGACTATGATGTCTCCTATGGAGGAGAATCCAGAGGACGCTGTTGTCGTGGAGATTCCAACGTCCCTGGATTATGTCAGGAGGGAAGCTGAGGATGTAGCAGCCTCCGAGATGATAAAGGCTGTGGCTGGGGCCATGGATGCCGAGGGTCTAGCAGACATGAGGCTCCCTGGTGATGATGTGGGGTAGATTTTGTCGCCTTCCAATGACGTCCCTCCAGCGTTGCAAGAGTCTGTTGCGGGGGCAACAGATATGGTTGGAACAGAGGAGAGGGTTGATTCCCCTCCTTGTCATGATAAGGGGAGATCGGCTGTATCATTGCCAAGCCCTACCCCGGCCTCACCCGTGGAAGTTGAGGTGGCTACCGATCAGGCGGTAGCGACAGATCCTGTCCCTGCAGAGGGACTTGAGAAGGATGAGACTCATCTGCCAGTCCTGTCTCCCGGAGCGGGCCAGGAGATGAGTATTGATCTCCCCACTCTGCCAGGAGAGGTACTGATCGCTGATAGGACGTTGGGGGCAGAAGAGGTGGCCGTTGACGTCGGTGGTTCCTCCGAACTTGAGAAGGGTAAGGGTATGGAACCCTTCTGTTGCCCCTCCTACTTGGGGTACTATCTCGACGCCTGTGCCGGCTTCCTCTGTTCCTTTGGCTCCTCGGGCTAGCAGTCCGGCCCGTGTTGATGAAGAGCCTATTGATGCCGAGATTCCATTCTTGCAGGTTGAGGTTGGCGGATCTTCTTCCGGTCCGCTAACTACAGCAGCCCCTCCAACTCCTGCTATGACGCCGCAGGTGCTGGCGGACGCAGATGAATATATGAAATTCATTATTGAGGGGGTGTATAAAATGCTGCAGAGGGGTGTATCTGCGGTGATGGATGCCAACGGAAGTTTTGCGACGGCAAGAACTCTGGCAATGTCTTATATCAAATTGATCCACGTTCACCAAGGCCACGACCATATGGCCGAGATCCTGGAGGCTTCGGTGATTGAGCTGGACCAGCGGCTCACAGAACTTCAGTACATCCAGCAAAATGACCTTTCCGTCTTGATAGATGCGGAGAAGGAGAAGTTGATCGCTGAGATTGAGTCTTCCTACCAGGCCACTGTGAGCGTCTGGAAGCACGAGGTGGCTGAGACTGAGGCTGCGGTGGAGCAGTTGTCTCAGTCCATGAAGGAGACAATGGAAATATGAGCTGCGTTGGATGCTAATATCGCGAAGATCAACGCCCAAATGTGCCGTCTTGAGGACCAACGGGCCCGGCTCCAGTTAGATGCCGAACGTGTCCAGGCTGAACACGTATCTTTCAAGAAGGAGGAAGCAACCTTCACTCACCGGGCTCTTGTCCTGGCTCGGCAGCAACAACAGCTTGATGAGAAGCATGAGAATGATACTTCCGTTGAGGCCGTTGAATTGATGCGTCAAGAAGCAGAGCGTCGAGTCCTGGCGACTGTGGAGACTCATGCCGCCGACTTGAGACGTCGAGTTAGAGAGCTCTCAACCAACCCTGGAGATATTTATGGACTGTAGCGTCTCTTTTTTATGCTCTTTTGCAACTCTTGCTGGAGGATAGTGTAGTTTTGTACTCTTTTTTTTAGAAAATAAAGAAGTACGCAACTTTTTGGTGATGTGTTCATTTTTGTTATCATGAACTTGATGACTTGTGTGGACCTATTATCTTTTGCGCACCTTGGCTTTTAGGTACAGATAATAAGTTTGAAGGAACCAACATGTTTGCTCAGAGGTAATGTGGACGTGGCAATCATTGAGGTTCAAAATGATAGAATCTTCCTACTCAGAGGTATTATGGACGTGGTAGGAATGATCCTGGGGGATACGCTGAACAACTCAGAGGTGATATGGACGTAGAAGTTCTGCGATCAATGTATGACAACGCAAGGGTTGTTTGTACGAGATGTTTACTCAGAGGTAATGTGGACGTGGTAAACATGAAGGGTAGCGTAGGCTTACGAAGTGTAAGATTCCGCATTGCAGGGTATAGAGGGACAACTCAGAGGTGATGTGGACATGGTTGTCTTTCTACTGGAAGATGCTACGGAACAGCTGGGTTCCGGAAGCGTATGGTTTTATTGGAAGGGAATTGTCTGTGAATCCTGATGATTGGGTCCATAGATCCCCTTGTGGAAGCACATATCTGAAAGATGTCAAGAGTTCTTCAGGAACTTGTCGTTGATGGGCATCATGAACAAGTCTCCATTGGGTTTGGCGAGGCGGTAAGCACCGTTTGAGTATACCGTCTCAATGATGAAAGGTCCTTCCCACTTGGGCTCGAACTTTCCTGGTGTCTTGTGAGTTAACACCATCGGCCTCCTGACTGCCAGAACCAGGTCGCCAACTTGAAAAGTTCTCTGTTTGACCTTCTTGTTGAAAGCCTGTGATATACGGGCTTGGTAGAGTTCGATACGTTGTTGAGCTAGGAGATGCTTTTCATCAAGTGCCTCCCGCTCCTGCAGACGACGACGTTGATTGTCCTCTTCTGTGAGTTTGTTTGTGATTGCTACACGGAGTGAGGGTATCTGGATCTCGATAGGCAGTACCACTTCACTCCCATAGACCAGGAAGAATGGTGTGTTGCCTGTTGGGGTTCGTACCGTTGTGCGGTAGGCCCAAAGACATTCACCCAGCTTTTTATCCCAGTCGCGTTTGTTGGATGACACGACTTTTTTGAGTAGCCTAACGATAGTTTTCTTGAACGCCTCGGCCAATCCGTTTGCTGCCGGATTGTAGGCGGTTGATGCCACATTTTGAATACAATTCTTATCACAAAATCTGCTGAAAACATGACTGATGAACTGAGGACCATTATCGTGGATGATCCTCTGGGGTACTCCAAAGCGGTAGATGACATGGTGTTTGATGAAGCTGACCACCCTGGAGCTCTTTACTTCCGCCAATGGAACTGCCTCTGCCCATTTGGAGAAGTAGTCGGTAATGGCCAGGATGAAGCGGTGCCCCCTTGATAAAAGAGGGGTGATCGGTCCTACGATGTCCATGCCCCAGGCTTCGAAGGGGCAGGAGGCGACTGTAGGATGTAGTGGTTCTGACGGCGTATGAATGAAGTCTGCGTGAAGTTGGCACGCATGGCACTTCTTAGCATAGGACAGCATCAGCGGCCATGGTTGGCCAATAGTAGTCCATACGTCGCAGTCGATCCTGCAACTTAGGACCAGGTTGATGAGCTCCGCAAGTTCCGTCATGAGCTTCTCGAAGAGCTTCGGTCGTCTCTTCGTTGGACAGACATCGAAGGAGGAGCCCATTATAGGAGCGTCGGTACAGCATTTTAGTGGTTGTATCATAGTAGAATCGAAGAGAATGTCTTCTGACTGAGACAGCTTCCTTCGGGTCCTCTGGAAGAATTCTGTAGACGGCGTAGTCGATGAACGGAAACCTCCAGTCTCGGACATTAACACCAGTACCTGTCGGCATGGCGTGGTCCACTCGTAAGCATAGGTTGTTTTTAGGACAAACCAAATCTCGGCCAACCACCGTGACGTAGTTTTGAGTCCCAAGGGGTGCTGCTAATGAGGCCGCGAGGCTAGACAGAGCATCAGCCTCCAGGTTTTGTAGATGAGGTACGTGTTCGATGAAGAACCCGGTGAAGGTTGAAATGATGTTCAATATAACTTCATGGTAAGGGATCAGATCTTCATGGCGAACTTCGTATTGCCCTCGGATCTGGTTTACGACGAGTTTCGAGTCGCCGTAGGCTTCCAGATGATCCACCCCCAGCTGTTGTGCCAGCTGGAGTCCCATAATGAGCGCGTTGTACTCGGCCACGTTGTTGGAGCACGGCTTCGAAAGAGAGTAAGCATGCTGGATGACTAGCTGATCGGGGGAGACTAAGACTACCCCCATTCCTGCGATGATCTGGCCTTTGGGGCCTGTTCTTGAAGCGCCATTGAAAAACATCCACCAGACGGAGCCTTCTTCGGTGACGTTTGATTCTTGGACCTTATCCGGGATGTCTTCATAGAGTCTTGAGGACTCCGGGATGGGGTGTGCAGCTAAGAAGTCGGCCAGAGCCTGACCCTTAACAGCTTTCTGTGGAACGAACACCATGTTGTATGGCGTTAGCAAGATCGCCCATGTGGCTAGTCGGGAGTTCAGTGATCCTGGCTTCGTCATGAGGACTCTGAGTGGATTGACTCGGGAGATGACATGAATTGTCTGGCCCGAGACATAGTGGCGAGTCTTCTGGATGGCAAACACCAAGGCCAAGCACTCCTTTTCAACGGGGTTGTACCATTGTTCAGCCCCGATGAGCATTCGACTGAGGTAGTAGATCGCTTGCTCGTAGCCTGTATCGCTGTTTTGAGCCAGGAGAGCGCCCAGGGAATGATCCATGGCACGGACGTAGAGGAGAAATAGTTTGCCGACGACAGGTGCTACCAGGACTGGCGGGCTTGTCAAGTATGTCCGGACGGAAGCGCTGCTGTTGTTGCTTGATAGGCTTGGCATCAGGCAAGATATTCAACCTATGCATCGTAATCTGGGGATCAAGTTCCGGCATATCTTCGTAGCTCCAAGCGAAGACGTCGATATACTCCTTAGCCAATTGGATTAAAGACTCTCGGTCTTCTCCTTCTAGGCTTTTGCTGATGAAGATGGGTTTGGAAGAAGACCCGTCTCCAAGGTCGATCTGCTCGACTTCGTCTTCGATGGAAGGTTCACGTAACTCGAAACGAGACTCCCATTGTTCTGCTAGGCGTTGGACCCAGGATTCTTCTTCAAAGGGTTCCGGCGCTTGGTCTTCGCCTTCACCTTTTTGAGGTTGTGCTGATGTCATGTTAGCTGACAGCACTGTCCTAAAGACAGATCCGATATTGGTATCGGAATCCCAAGTCGATGCTTCAGACGAGTGGGAATGTTCTACGTCTTCTGTGTCTGAACTCTCTGGAGTTGATGGCGGCGTGACATAGCCTACCCCCCGTCGAGTTTTGTTATAGTAGTCCTGCGGCTTTCCTTTAGGTGTTGGAAGCCGGAGTGGGAGACGTCGACCTTTGCCGTAGTTTAGGCCTTTGTCGCTTTTTAGGTCGTAGCCCATCTTTTGGATGAGGTACTTTGCCTTATTCGTGTACCGATAGAGTTGCATTCTGCCGGCATCTGGTTCTGGCTCGAGTGGCGGGAGATCTTGATGACGCTCAACTTTACCGAAGATGATGGATCCTTCGTCTCGGCTTCGTGGAGGGACTATGTAACAGACTCCTTGAGACGAGACTACTCGATTTACATGATAAACGGTCGTTATTTGTGTTTGCAACGATCATAGAGCGTTATCTAATGTATACATGGCATTCCAATGTGGAAGACAAGAATAATTAAAAGACACTCTATTATTGATGAAATACGAGATTTTATCCCGTGGGATTACATTGTCTAAGGAGGGTGCATCTACATCAGCAGAGATATATTCGCCAAGCTCCTCATCTGTAAGCACTGGGGTTGGATCAGGAGAGTCTACCACAGCTTTGATTTTGGGGTCCGAGAGGGTTATGTGAGCCCTTCCTGGCGTCTTGGATGACTGTGGGGGCTTGCCCTTAAGACGCACCTTCAATGGTGTCTCAACTGCGCCTCCAGTGATTGGTGCCTTCCCCTATAATTTTGCCAGTAGGGAAGCCGATGTTTGAGGTAGCTTTCCCTTGAGGCGTATCTTCAGGGGAGCTTCAGGAGTTGGTGCTTTTCCTGGTAGCTTGATGCTCATTGGAGGCACCTTCTGGGGCGGTTTGCCCTTGAGTTTGATCTTCAAAGGGGCGTCGGAAGTCATCTCAGGCTCCATGTCCGGCTCAACTGCCGTCTCTGCCTCGTCATCAGCATAATTGACTTCCTCCTCGTCAAGTGATTTGTACAAGTCGGAATCCGTGAAGTAGGCTTCAATCCCTTTGAAAGGATCGATGTCTGCGAACTCCGTCCTGATGACGCCGTTGGTGGATACATATTTCATGCATTGGTGGAGCGTGGATGGCACCACCATGTACTCATGTAGCCATGGTCGACCGAGCAGGATGTTGTAGTTGACTTCGGCATCCACAACATAGCAGGTCACCTCAGTTTTGAGGTTTCTGATGTGACACTTCAGTCGAATTTTGCCCAGTGGTTCGCTTTTGCTAGCGTTGAAGCCACTGATGGTTGTGTTGGAGGGCGCCAGCCGATACATTGGGATCCCCAGTGTTGATAACAGCGCCTTCGGAATGATGCTGAGAGAAGACCCCGAATCGATCTGAATCCGGTTCACCTTGACTGAACCGATATACCCTGTATAATACAGCGGCCGGTTATGTCGGTGGTGCTTGAGCAGCATGTCTTGTTGGATGAAAGTTATGTTTGGGATAACTTCATCCGCATAATGACAGTGCGCACAAGTAGTTGGGAGGTCTTCAGGCTGCTTGACCTGACTGAGAAAGGATTCGGCATCCTTCAGAGCTTCGCAGAGAGCTTCTCGGGAATCTTTGGAAAGACGCAGGAGCTCGAACAAAGATAGGCGGGCAGGGGTACTGGCCAGTTGTGCCAGTATGTCGAAGTTGCGGGGCTTGGCTAACCCCGAAGCACTCTCCTTTCGTAGAGGTCTGTCGAAATGAGCCTCCACCTGCTTCTGCTTATTGGCTGCTGAGGGCTTAGACGGGCCCTCTTCCTGGACAGCAGGGACGGTACAAGGAGGCACCACCTCGGCGGCAGCTTCGCCGGGTTAGACGTTCTGTTGTGAACGCGTCTGCACAGGAAGCGCCTCTTCTGTTGAAGAAGAGACCATACGGAAAGACTTGATCTTCCTGCCTTTGGATTTGGAGGTAGGACGTGCCTCCGGTTGAGTCACCTCGGAGACGAGGTCGGAATGGACCCATAGGACCTCTCCTCGAGATGTGGTGAGTGGGATGAGTCCACTCACATTGTCACGGGTAGGTGGTAAGTTAACCACCTCCATTGTCGCCTTAGGAATGGGGACGACACCATCTTGTGAGGTAGTTGGCGGCAAGGTGCCAAACTGGAGTGACACCATATTGGCTGACACCGTCTTCTCTTCGTAGTCGACGGAGATTACATCCGCATTGATCATGTGCTGGATGTAATTCTTGAGGACATAACAGTCCTTGGTCGGATGTCCGACAAACCGATGGTAGTGACAGTACCTCGGGTTGTCCACTTTTCCAACTTCATCGGGCCGCTTTGGGTCCGGTAGCTTGATCTTGTCACCCTGCTTCAGTATTTCAAAAAGTTGCAAGGTGTCTTCGTCGTTGAACGAATAAACCTCCTTGGGCCTTGGTGCAAGCGGAGGCTTCTGAGTAGGCACAGATGCTCCTTTTGAGGCATTAACAGTCAATGCCTGCTTCCCCTTTGTTTTACGCCCGGGGTTGTTGGCTGTAGACCTTTTCTCCTTGTCATCAAAGGCAGGGAAGCTGACCCCCAGAAGACGTGCATTGGCCATCTTCTTTTCTGCGGCTTCTGCTTCGATGATCAGGAAGCTCCAGTCGGGAGGGGAGTAGAGTTGAGCCAGAGTTTGACTGCAGGCAGCATGTTCATGCTGCAAGAGGAGAGGAGCGCATGTTCCGACATGCCTGGAGGTAGTCTGAAGCAGGCCTGTCGGAAGCGTTCGATGAACACCCGAACCGTTTCCTTCTCCTTCTGGCGTATCTCTATGAGGGACGCCATCGTCATGTCTTTCCCACCGTCGTAGAAGCGGTCGAGGAAGAGGCGCGTCAAATCGTCGAAGGATGATATGGAATTGTTAGGGAGGCTGCAGTACCAGTCGTACGCCACTCCCTTCAATGCTCCGACAAATATGCTAGTGAGGAGTGCATCCTTCTTCGGAAGATGTCCCGTTTGGGACTGGAAGTACGTCAGGTAGCGACGCGGAGAGTCCTTTCCGTCATATGGCGTTAGTGTTTGTGGTTTATACTTTGGAGGATATACTACCTTGTTCCACTCGAGGGGATAGGGTTGGGGGATGCCCATCTTCTGGCGCTCCTCTTGCCTATTCTTGGACTCAAAGCGCTCCCGCAAGTCCTTGATCATTTCGACCACATCCTCCGTGGAGCTGGGAATCGGGGAAGGTGGTACCACATGGAGTTGAGCGTTTGAGGGCTCAGACGTCCGGGGTACTTCTCGGCGGTCTGTGTCTGAGGATACCCGTTGAAGGGGTACACTCGACTCCCCATTGGCCCCTGGGTCGGGACCGGTCGAAGGCGTTCGGGTCAAGGCCGACCGTATTTCAAACACCGCCTGAGTCAGTGTTTGTATGAAAGCAGAGAGGGTTTTGAGTCCTCCCTCTAATGTGTCTATGCGCTGGACAATGTCCTGCGGCGGCGCATCAGACTCGACATCAACCTCAGTCACGTTTACTGTCATGACGTGGCCGGGAGTGGATGGATGAGTCGAGGCCTCACTCTCGGCCTCACTCCCTTGTAGGGGAGTTGCCTCCCCTGAAGCTTCGTCTGGGCTACCCCCAGCCACGTTCTGGAGGTCATTCTCGACGGGCGCATCTGTAAGGGTCTGATTACCCTCAGCTCCGTCTTGAAGGGCCTCTTCGTCTCCGGGACTACCTCCAGCTATGTTCTGGGAGACATCCTCGTTTTGAGGAGCTTCCAGGAGGCTGACTTCGCCTCGAGGATGAAGATCCGCCGCAGCTGTGCTTTGGACATCTTCGTCTTTGGAAGGAGGCTCAACAAGGGTCTGACTACCCACTGCTTCCTCCAAGAACTTCTTCTTCGACCGAGTGCCTTCGAACACTCTGGAGGCCGAAACAGTTGCCTTGGTTTTGCTCGGCTGGCTTTTGGATGAGGACGAGGAATTGTCGGTCGTTTTTTCGGACTGACGAGGAGTTGGAGATCACGTTCCATGAAGCAACCCTTGGCTCCTCTTCTGTCGACACCTTCCTCCCAAGGCGGTGTCGGAGGGGTGTCAATGACTGTAGCCGCTGAAAGACTGACTGCCTTGGTGGTACTGCCACCATACAACAGCAGTTGATGGTGACCACCGCACAAGTATGCCCCGTGAGAGGCGTATCATGCTTGTTGGTCGACTCTCCTGACCGGCGCTTATGAGTGATCACGTTACGCAGGTCGTTGGAGGAGAGAGCTACCTTCGCACCCCCTTCAAGCGCATGGCAAGGCCAAGCGCTGGGGTGGTCAGGTGAGTGCTGTGCCCCCTGATCTGATACCAAACAGGCATCCCGATCAGTAGTGGGGGAACCACAACATTTGTTTGTCTTGCTCGACTTGGTTGTGTGCGCAGTAGATGCGCCCAAGTGAGACAAGGGCTTTGAAGGTCGGCTCGTTCTCGGCGTCGCAGCACTCGAGTCGACCTTGTACAACTTACCATCAGTAGCGCACATGATTGTGAGCGCATGCTTCTGGCTCGTTGCTGGCATAGCACGTTTGGGACGCATGGCCCGTGCAGCCTTGGACTTCTTCGTACCAGGCCGCTGGGGCGCGTAGTACTCAGAATCCAAATTCTCCTTGCCACTACAGCGAGTGAGTCTATCAAAGACAAAGATCTTCTGGGGCGCATCAGAGGTGATGCGCGGGGCATTGGCTGCGACCCTGCTCCGTCGACGCATCTTCCTCGCCTGAGAGGGGGATGGCTGGAGAACGTGGTTAGCCGCACGTTTCCCTGAGAGATGCACTGCACTAGTGGGCGCATCTTGGTTGTTGAGGACGTCAGCAGGAAGGGAAGGCTGGATTGGCGCATCCCCTTCGGTGGTGGTGCCCGAGGCGTCGACCTTGCGCACCCAGACTCGGCGGGTCTTCTTCAACTTTGGTAGCCGCTTCGAAGGACTCGCACTGCCTTCAGATATGAACTCCTCATACTCCTGTTGATTGAGGCGTACGACCAGCGTCTTGTGGAAGGAGCCCACCTTCACGTCGTCGGCTTGTGACACAACCTTCTCAGTGGAGGAAAAAGAGGTCCCCAGCAGAGTCGCCAGCTTGTTTGCCATTAAAATTCTTTGATTATAAATTTCAATACAAACAGAACAGTGTTACAATATAGGACTTAGATGTAGCCCTAAAAGTACACTTTTGTTTAATCTGGGTCCCTTGTGCCGATGGAGCGAGTGGTAATGCGTTGACTCCGTTGACGAGCTGACGACAGTTATCGGTTCTCTGAAGGTTTGTATTGCTCTGGGTGCTGGAGCTTGCTGAGAGGAGGAAGACATTGAGTGTCTGTATCTGCCTCTCTGGTGGTATATTCCTTCGTATCTGTGTGTGTGTATGGAAGAAGGAAATGATTCCTCTCTTTATAGCTGGGCAGGTTGGCTGCTCATGTGCGCATATGTAGGATGCGCCGGTACGTGGGGATGCCACGTGTTGATTGCTGATGGAGGCGCATGGGTGATGCGCCCTGATCGAGGGGTTGACTTCTTCATACTGCTGTTGTGAGCTGTCACGTAGCAGAGGAGAAGATCTTTCTGTTGCTGAGATCTTGGATGAGTTGAGTCAAAGGACATGTGTCATCGACCCATGGCTCAGAGATCTCAAATTTGGTGGGGAATGATCTGGTAGGATGCGCCTAGGATTGGGCGCATGAGGAGACTTTGGCTCATAACCTTTAGGAGTCACGAACCATTCTGGGCGCATGGCTTTTGAGGCGCATGCAGGCGACTTTCCTTCTGTCTTTTGGGATCAGAGAGCAGTCTGGGACGTATGGCTTTTGAGGTGCATGCAGAGCTTCAGATGGAGACTTTCCTTCTGTCTTTAGGGATCAGAGAGCAGTCTGGGGCACATGGCTTTTGAGGCACATGCAGGTTTGGGCGCATGGCCGCGGAGGCGCATGCGGGTGGTTGAGTGGCCACGTGGCAGTAGCCGTCGGAGTAAAGTCATGATGATGCTGACGTTGCCGACGCTTTGTCTTCTGAAAAAGCTGCCGACCATTCAGACTTTGGGAGATGTGCTGCCAACTCTGTCAGTTCAGCATTTAATGTTTGTGACATTCGATGGATAGCTGAGGGGGCGCGTCGATTGGCGTTCCACTGGGTATGGGGATGCATGGGGACGCATCCTCTGTGATGCGCTTGGTTCTGAAGGGCGCATCTGTGTGATGCGCCTGAAGTCGAAGGGCGCGTGCGGCTGTTTCGTCCCTCGAGTGCTTTAAATAGCCGTTTGGCTGAATTCGAGGCGTCCGGTTCGTCCATTAAATGCAAGTTCATTGCTCAGAATTCGGAGATCCATCTACTTGGCGCGTAGGTTTGATCTTCTCGGCCTATAAATAGTGGTATGGAGAGAGGGTTTGCTTCTCGTTCTCTCACGTACTTCCAACATGAACTTGGGTACTCGAGTGCATTCTGTTGACAAAGTGCTTCCGAGGGTGAAGATGAGATGCCATGCCGTCGTTGATGCACTTGAAGGTGACTGTTACATCCAAAATACGGAGTCGAGGGCTTCCGAGGCAGGCGGAAGGTGCCTGTTGCATCCAAAGATAGGGATGCTCGGGCCTCGTCTCCGTTGTGCAGGAAGAGCCGTAGATCGGAATGGCGATGCTAGGCTCTTTCTTCCTTCAAAGTGGGTGTCGCCCACTCTGATTGTGTTGAAATCTGCTCCTTTAGCCGTATTTCGATTACGGTCTTCCTTGGTCTTTGGAGGCTCTTTCGAAGCCTCCCCTGGCCACAGATTTGCGGTGCTCTTTACTTCCTCGGTTCCAGCCAGAGGGTTAAATGCTTCATTAATCGAAGCACTTATCAGGTGAGCCTGGCTGGAAGAGCGGCACATAACCGGGCTGCTGAAGGGATGCACATAACTGGGGATGCGCATAACTAAGCTGCTGAAGGGATGCGCCTTGCTGAGGGCGCATCGTGGGGTGCTCCCGGTTGAAGGCGCATGGTGATTGCTGCGCCTGACTGGAGGCGCATGATGGCTGCTGCGCCTGACTGGAGACGCATGGTGACTGCTGCGCCTGACTGGAGACGCATGGCGACTGCTGCGCCTGACTGGAGGTGCACGGTGACTGCTGCGCCTGACTGGAGGCGCATGGCGACTGCTGGCCGTAGACTTAGGATCTTTCTTTTGTAGAAGTTTTCCTTTGTACAGCCTTCTCTAGACATGTAATAGACTTTTATGTGTGAAATAAAAAGTTCTCTTTCCATGTCTATATTTGCTGCTTTTGTTGTTTTGTCGCATGTGTCTTCTGGTTGTGAATTTCCATGCTTCTACAGAAACACCCCCCCTTGTATCAGTGTCCCCCATCTCTCTCTCTCACTCTTTTACACTCACCCTCTCATTTCATCTCCCTCTATCTATATGTATTGTATATACATAGGTTTATTATATATATATATATATATATATATACATATATATATATAAATATATATATATATATATATATATATATATATATATATATATATATATATATATATATATATTTATATATATATATATTTATATATATATGTATATATATATATATATATATATATATATATATATATATATATATATATATATATATATATATTTGTATTAGATTATATTTTGTGTCTAAATATATATACTATATGGTATATGAGTTTTACATAGGCTATATGCCTATGTAGTTATGTTATATATATATATAAAAAAAAAAAAAAAAAATATATATATATATATATATATATATATATATATATATATATATATATATATATATATATATATATATATATATATATATATATATATAAAGTTATATATATATGTGTATATATATATATTGTATAGAGATAGAAACCTAAATGGTATTACCCTATGGAACCTAATTATTAGCCTATGGCCAAATTGGGGGTTGACCCTAATTTGTCTAAGTGACCCCTTGACCTAGGTACCTTAATGACCCTTGTTTGACTAGTGTTGACCAAAGTCAACCTTAGGTCAAAACTTGACCTAATTAACCTAGAATTGACTAGGATTAACCTAAAATGACTAGTTTAACTAGTCTAGCCATGTTTGACCTAACTTGACTAGTAGACCTAGTTGACTAGATAATTGACCATTGTTGACCAAAGTCAACTATAGGTCAACCATGACCTAATTGACCTAGAGATGGCTTGGATGAACATAGAAGGACTTGTTGACTAAGATTTGACTAAACCCTAGGCTATTAACTAGTTGGTTTAGGTTTGACCCACATATGAGTATATTATTGTGACTTGGGTTTTGTGGAAAGACCTATGTAGATTAAGATATGTATGGGGTTAAGTTAGATACTTAGAGTCGAGTCATGACTTGAGATTGGAATATGGGATTAGCTTGAATATAGGATTAAGGTTGGTATTATATATATATATATATATGTATTTATATGTGGTATACTTGTATAGGTATTGGTTATACCTTAACCTTGTGGTGTAGTACCTTAGATAGTCTAGATTGACCTAGCTTGACCATATTGACTAGTATTTGACTAGTCTGACCATTGATTGACTAAACCCTAGATAACTTGACTAGTTTGACTAGAATATTGACCAAGAGTTGAATTTAACCTAGATTAGACTAGTTTGACCTTATTTGACTTAGTTTGACTTCTGTGACCTAGTTTGACTGTTATAGTTGACCAGGTTTGACTTTTGACCAGATTGACCTAAAATCATGTAGTATGCATTGTATACTCTATTTTTACCATTGTGGATACATTGTGACTTGTATTGCTCTGATTAGGAACCATACACCTCTTCTCAGACAGTATATCCTTTTCAGACATTCAGTTATCAAGCGAGTACATTCTCTGACCGTTTCATACTTGCTAGGATTTATATTCTTGTTCTAGATTACTTTACTTGATGCTGACACGATTGTTATCACGGATTGGTACTATATGGATCTTTTCATGAGATGTTATCCCTCTCGGGAGCATCAGATACTTTTGTCACGTGTGTTTCACTTACATCATGTATCACATGCTTCTATTATCATGTATCTTCATGTATCAGCTAGTGACTCATGTACTCTCATGATCACCGAGCCTTCATGAATCTTCATGAATCACTCATGTATCACCCATTTATGGGCTTATCATGAATCTTAACATAACCGGAATGGATCCTTGTGTATTGATTGGGGAAATGGGGGAGTAGAAGTGGACATGTGAATAATTCCAAAGTAGTGTAATCATGTGCAAACTCGATAGTGTAATCATGTGCAAACTCAGTAGTGTAATCATGTATAAATTCTAGCCATTCACATGCCTATCTTGTACTCTACATCACTAGCCACTTACAGTTCTCTATATACAGTAGACATTTCCTTTTACAGCTATCTCTTTTACTACATGTATCTTCCTTCAGCAGTTCCTGTATTTTACTCAATTGCATGCTTTATATTTTCTATCATACTATGAACTGCGTGAGATGTATTGTGCTCGTTCCTGTCCTGACTGGACCTGTTGAAAATATTACAGAGGATGAGGATGAGGCCCTGGTGTCTACCTATTATGGAGCAGGACTAGATGACACTTATGTTGTGGACCCTCAACAAGATCCACCTGCAGCTAAGGATGTTGCCCCAGTAGTCTAGGCTAGTTTAGCTAGACAGTCATTTCTATATTATTATTTTGTCTCACATTCTGAGTTGTATTTTAAGATGTTGAGATGTATAGACCCTTAGACTTATTTGTATATTGGGTTGACATTCTGGATGTTATGTTATCATAGACACTTGACCTATTTCATCTATTGTACTGTTCTCTTTGAGTTACTGTCTATCTACCTATCTTTCATTCTTCTACCTTAGATGTGATTGAGACTGTATATTGTTATGTCACCTCCATTCAGAGAGTATATACTGCACAGGTACCTTTATATTGTTAGATGATTGACCTAGGACAGCGTTCTACCGCCGACACTACGGCGTAGGCTGGACGTACCCACTTCTCGTGCCCCTATACAGGAGTCGCTATAGGCAATTATCAGCGACTACTTTTTCTGCCGTCGCTAATATACGTCGCTATTCTAGCAGATTTTAGTAGTGACGATACTGTCGACGCCTATACTTTGCGGCAGATTACACAGATTTTGGTGGGCCTACAGGATTAGGTGAGCCAGATGAGCGGAGTTCTAAGCACAGCAGGTCTGATTCCTACTGCCACTGCACCGGCTCCAGCTTCGACCTTAGCGCCTCCGGCAACGACTGCTCCTCCGATCACAGCGCCTACTACACCGGCTCCTCCTCCGACCACAGTGTCTCTTGTTGTACTGCCGACTCTTCCAGAAGTTCCTGCTCAGGACGTACAACGGATCGTCACTTTGGTCATGGGGCGGTTATATGCATGCGGATGGCCGGCTATGCCTCCGCCACCTCGTCCACCGTCAGTTTGATTTTTATTTTTTTTGTTGTATTTAACGATGAGTTTATATGAACTTTAGTGGTTTGATCGATAAGTTTTTGTATTGTTGAACATATTTGTGTGTATGTACTATATTGCAACTGCTGGACGAGTTTGTATCTGTTTGAGTTGTTTGGATAGGCAATTGGAGTTCAATATAATGTATATATTGGTGCTTGGGTTAATTTTTGTATATATTGGGGTTATATTTAATGTATATCATTTGAGTAATGTATATCTATATTCACAGGTTTGAGTAAAGCTGGAACAATTTAGCCTGGCAATAATAAGAAATTTAGCGACTAACCAGCGACGAATTAGCGACAAAAGTCTAGAAAATTTGCAGGTTAGCGACTGACTACTGACTAATTAGCGATGAAAATCTGGAAATATTTTTGGGTTAGCGATGGTTTAGAGACGGATATTTCTGTCGCTAACTTTTTGTCTAACACCAAAAGCATATCAGACGAGTCAGCGACAAAAATTTCCATTACTGAGCTTCTAAAAAATTTGGTATTTTGGCTCACTAAAAATTGTCGGTAATCCGTCGCTAATATGTCGCTGTGTTTGGCGACGTTTATAGTTCGTTGCTAATCCTTCGCTATATTTAGTCGGTGATTCCGTCGGTAATTCGTTGCTATAGCGACGGATTATCGACATATTTGTTATAGCGACGCCGTGTTTATCGACGTCCAGTTTCTGTCGGTAATCCGTCGGTAAACATATTTAGCGATGGAAAGTACGTATTTAGTGACGGAAATGTCCCTCGCTAAATACCAATATTTTTGTAGTGAACATACACTCTAGGCCACTCACTCTCGATACTCAACAAATATTTATACCTACTTGTATAACTGTATATTTCTCTACCCTTATATGTATATCTATCTCTCTCTAAACCTAGTAGACATGTGAAAAACTCCGATTTGAGGATATAGGCGTCGTCATGTATCCCTTGTGAGCTATTCTTTAAAAGAAAATTTTACTTCTACTATACTTTTGAGGCTATTAGAGTTATACCAGAAAAATAAAAAAACTAAGAACGAAAGATTCAATGGTCTTTCTCACCACAAGTCTTTCTAGATATTTAGGTCATTTTATTCTTAGTTATTTCCGGTAGAAACTATAATAGCCTCAAAAGGCTTGCATAAATAAATTTTCCTTCAAGAGATATGACTCACAAGGAGCACGTGGACACTCATATACCCAAGATACTTACTTGTATCTTGACACTATACCAATCATATTCATTTTCGATATATTATAACATATTTTATTTTTCGTATATACATTGGTAGGAGATGTGACACAAGTCTATATCCACACCCTAAACTAGAAAATACACCTATAATAATTTCACGATACCATACTAACATGTATCCATACTAAATTATTTATGTATCTATGTTGTGCCCTATATGTAAATCAATTTGATGTTAATTAAACTTATGCAAAAATTAGAATGTAATCCATACACAAATATACATACTCATTGACAAGAAACTTAGTGTGAAAGAATGTAATCCATGCACTATTTCACATATTTATGTATCAAGATTGTTGCATCTTAAAATAGAATATCGTACAAAATAAAAATTCACATAAATCGTACTTAATTTCACATATTACATAACGTGTCCGTGTCCGTGTCCGTGTCAGTGTGTCTGTGTATCTGTGTTGCATCTTTTACATATTACACAACATGTCCATGTCAGTGTTTGTGTGTCCGTGTCAGTATGTGTATGCCCATGTCCGTGTCATGTCAGTTTGAGGGAGATATAGTTAGGGTTAGAGTTACTTGACTGAGGGGGTCGAGGGGGCCGAGGGGGCCGAGGGGGGTCATTGGGATTAAGGGGCGCCGGAGAAGGGGACGAGGGGGTAGCCGGAGTCGAGAAGGGCACCGGGGGAAGGGGGTCGCCGGAGTCGAGAGGTGCGATAGTGGTAGGAGGAGGTCGGAGGAGAGGGGGGCGGGAAGTGAAAAATTTGGGCAGAAAATGAAAAGTCGGAACCCTATATGAAGTAGTTTAGCGATGTCAACAACAAATGTCGCTAAACTTCGCTATTTTTTAATATACTGCGACATGTAAGTCTCGGAGTAGCTAAACGTCGCTATTTATAAAAATATAGTAACGTTCACCTACGACCTCATGACGTCAGCTTTCATAATAATAAAGGTTGTGGCTAAATGTTGCTGAAAGTCGCTGATAGTGACGTTAGCGACGTCTTTTATGGACGTCACGAATTACCAAAATATTAACACGTCTTATTCCAGAGCCGCTAAATTCGTCGTCAATTTGACTTATTTTTGTAGTGACTTAATTTTACTCAGTGGAACCCACCTACTAATACAAAATGTCTTATACTCTCATAATTATAGAAGAAAATTATTGAGTGTTAAGGATATAAAAGCAAACGGGTATCATATTGAAATCATGAGCGAGGATAATAAAGAATACATTTGTATAACCTCTAACATAGGGAATAACCAGAAGTTCGTTATAGAGATATTCTCCAGCTTATTATTATGATCTACTTTATTCACATTGGGGTAGTCGAATCACATATTGTAGAAGCCAGATGCTCAATCCTAATGGGTACATTATGAGCCAGAAGCTGAATGATCCTATAACTTTTAAACTGTGACATGATCCACAAGACATCCAAAAATAATGATGATTATCAAAACTAATTCGTGTCATCATCTCTTACCAAATTGCAGCATACACCCTTGATCTTAAGGATAAGTTTGTTTCTAAGTCATCATTCATGAAGATTGTATCTGAATAACTAGTAACATAGTTTTAGTTTCGAATTATATTTTTTAGATGGCTTATGTTGGTATAATTTGAAACTGTAATCTTGGTATCTATGTTTTGTGAATTATATTATTAAATTTTTTCTATGTTTATCTCCTTATATTATTAAATCTTTTGGACGTAAGATGACTTAAAAGTAAATTAAAGATATGTCACTTTGATAAGACATAATTTATGCAATTAGGGAGAGATATGAAGAAGATAAATGCCTTGTTCCAGAAGAACGTCGTGAATTATCGTTCTAGAAGAACTTCATAAATCATTGTTATAGAAGAACTTCATGAATCATCGTTCCAGAAGAAAACCATAAAGCATCGTTCCAAAAGAACGTATCATGGCGTACTTCAACTTTATCTATCCTCCAAAATTTTAAATTTTTAGGTATATCCTTGACGGATTTAAAATTATCATGCTATCTCCGAAGGATTTGCAAATGAGCCATATATGGACAAAAACCATCCAGTAGAAAGGATTCTCGAAATGATGACCATGAATAGGATATAAAGAAATACATTCTTCGATCATGATAACCTAGACAATAAGATATACATGAAATCCCCAAAAGATATAAAGTTTTAGGTATATCCTTGAAGGATTTAAAATTATCATGCTATTCGAAGGATGTGCAAATGAGCCAAATATGGACTAAAACCATTCAGAAGAATGTGATAGGCTCATTGAGTAAATATATATAAAAAGATATAATAATAAATGTACAGTCATATTTATGAAGAAATCCCTAAACGAATTCGTCAAAATGGTCGTCTATTTACATTAAAGTACCTCCCGAAGAGAATCTCGACTGAAGAGATAGAAAATATGCACTACGTCAAAATCAACAGTTTTTGACCCTTTAGGTTCATAAATAACGACGAACTATGATAGTAGTTATATTTTCGACAGACGAAATCTATCAATTTCTATTAAAATCGATTAAACTATTAAATAGAGGACAAATCTCTTTTCCATAAAGGAGAACTTTTTCTTCTCTCATATCTCTCTCTTCTCATCTATCTTTTCAAATTTTTCATAAAATTTTGCCGCTGGAGTTGGAGCCCAAAGAGATTTTTCTCTCGGGAGGTGATGTAACACCCCTAAATTTTTGGAATTATTTTTATTTTTTATTTGATTTAAATAGGATTTTATGAATATTTTTGATTAAATAGTTATTATTATAGATGACCTTAGCCATGATTAAGATTTGGAGTACAAGATGACCAAGAATTATGGCACGGATAGTGTACACGTGTGCTTTGACTAGTGTTTTAGCCATAGTAGGGAAGGTCGAGCCATATGTATGTTCTAACTAGGAAAACCAGGCCAAGTTGCGACTTAATCCCCACCAATGATTAATTTATTTAATTATTAGATTATTGACTTTCTAGGATACCCGGTTGTACCAATTTAGCCCTGACTTGACCCGAACCAAATCCAAATCTAAATAGACATGTAGTTCTCTCAAATACCTGCATGTTGATATATATTTTGTATATACATTTTATTAATATTAATATGTTTTTAATTTTGGAAAGTTTCTATTTATAGAAAGTGTCTACGTGTAATCCTAGTTGGCATTAGTTTATATTTGACCCAAAGTCTAACCCAAACCTATGTAGACATGTTGGGAATTAATATATATTAATAAATAAATATATATATATTTTATATTTAATTCAGATTTGGATTGTATTTATCTAAGATAGATTTAATTATTCTATATTAGGAAAGACCTTTTTAATCCTCAATCCAATCAATTAGCCAACTCATCAAATAACCAAACAAACTAAGTGGACCCCACCCTATAATATTCGGCCAAGCACTTTTTCCCTCCCTTGGCCGAACATCTCATTAGGAATAGGATTCCTACTCCTTTTTATACATACAACCCAAAAGACCCATATATGTATATCACCTTAACCCAAACCCTAACTTAATTCTTCCTTCCTCTTCCTCTCCATAGCAGACCAACCCCTCTCCCTCTCCAAATTTTGGAAGCACCTTCTCCATCCGAATCCATCATCTTCATCTCCTCCATCACACAATTCTTTCTTCTCCATAAAAACTCCTTTCATCTTTCTTCCATCCAAACTCCACCAAACAAATCCTAAAAACTCTATCTTCTCCATCCAACTATCTAAAGACATTGCCAACTCCTCCAAACTCATCAAGAGAGGATTAGCAAGTAAGGATAACAATAAAGATGGGAGCTTTGGCAAGGAGAAGCCTCCACAACCCAACTAGCAAGGACTTTTGGTAAGAAATCCTAATTTTTTCATCTCAAACATATGCTATAATTCTGTAAAGATTCTATTATTAAATTTGTAAAAATAGTATTTTGGTACCTTTTGTTATATATTTTCATCCATAAAAGTTTCATGATTTATGGTCGTAATATTCATGGTCCGGTAGGATCAAATTTAACACCCTTGTGAAGGAACTATAAGTTATTTATGGTTATTTTTGAAACTAAATTTTATGTGTCTTCATATATATAAATTAGGATTTTTAAGTATTTTTCCACGAATTTAGCAACTCAAATCTGGTCGAATAAATTATAGGTCAAAACTAGTTTTTTCGGGTAATCTGCCGATTTTGGATGTTCCAAATTAGTAGCATAAATTAACTCTTGTATTCATGTCTTAATTCTGAGATATAATATACTTTAAATTCTGTATAAAATATATTTTTGGATATTTTAGCTATTTTGAGTAATTGGCCATGATCATGACGAGTTTCGGGTAGACAAGCTGACGTAGTAGTCAACTAGTCACATAATTCTTTATAAATCATAATTCTAGAATTTCAGAGTTAATAATGTAGAAAATAGTTTTAAATATTATTTTTATGAATTTTCTATAATTTTTAAGTGTGTTATTGACGTGGGGTCATAACCGATTAATTGGAAGGTCGAAAACCCTAAAACTGTGTTCCGAGGTCTCGTTGGACACGTATGTATGTTATACAATTTAAGTAGTCCTACGAGATATTTGAATATAGTTAAAGTAGTTTAAAACACTAATTTCGTTAATTAAGTTCTGTTATAAGTTTCATAAGTAGTTAAATAAATTATTTAGGAGCATTGGATTCTGGAGGCGTGGACACGGGATCGAGACTTCATCTTCACATCACGGAACCAGGCAAGTATACCTTGCCAAACTTTACAGTACTTACATGCTTTTCAATATTGCTGTTTTTTCATATCTTACTTCGTCCCATATTTCTCCTGTTCTATGTCATGGTTATTCTAGTTTTACGTGAACGTAGATTTTTACTCTTTTCTATATTACTTGTTCTATTTTCCTTATCCTGTTCATGTCTAGTGATAGTATTGCTTTGTCTATGCTATGATCCCCTGACCCGTTTGACTTGGAATTGACCTTATCTTGATCCGATTACCTGTTCTGGATTGACTTGACCTGATCGTGACTATTTTCACTTGACCCTGACCTGTTATTAGACGTGACTATACCTGACCACCTCGTTCGTAAGCTCCTATCGAGTGTGAATGAGCCTTACTATAGTTAGGGATTCCCCATCGGCTACTGACTATAGGACTGTGAGCTCCCTTCGGGCTGCGGTTAGCCCGACTTACTTATAGTCACACTTGATGGCACTATCTTTGACGGTATTCCATTTATACTTATTCTTTAGTCTTATATTGTTCCTTGTACCATTTCCTATTTTCTCACATCTTATTTATTGTACTGTAGGCATGTATATTATGTATCTTGTTAGTCCCCTGAGGACCTGGTGATCTCTCCAGGCATAGACAGAGAAGAGGTTCACGGCTCTGGCGTCGAGACTGGTGATGTACCTTCGTAGAAGAATGAGATAGTAGCCGAGGACTTCTCTTGAGACGTGTCTCTTTATTTTACACTTGATATATTATTTTCTTTCTTTTCATCAGTGGACATGTAGTTGATTATTCGTTTCTTATTACTATGGTTTTGGGATGTCTTACTCGCATAGTTATTATTTCTATTTCATGTTGGATAGATCTTTATCATTATTATTATTTTATTGGACTTGATATCTCATGTCTTATTTCTCTGTGGATGAGATTAGCTGTGACCTGTGACTTGTATTGTATTGCTGGGTTATTATCATGATTTACAGCTTAAGCATTTCGCTAATGGGCTTACTTTGAGATTTGGCCCACTAGTGAAGTGTTTCTGGCATGTACCGTATCCTGTTCCTATACGTATTTTGGGACTGGAGCATTATATATTTTTGTGGTGGCCCATGCAGGTCTACGTTAATCACTTTGGTAACATTACTGTACCAATGTGAGCCTACGAATAGGATAGAAAGGACCCATAGGAACTCATCCACATACTTGATCTCCTTCTTTGATTCTATTTTCGAACTCTCGTTTGATTGCCTTGAATTGCATCTGCTTGATTCCTTTCCTACCGCGAGTCTTATTTCTTGTGCAATAGAATTTAGGAAGATGACTCATCCTAGGTATATATGCTCTATTAATTCAGTTACACTATTAGTTAAACTCTTGAAAGTTGGATAGAAAGCCTCACCAAGTAGCTTCCAATGTCCTTATGACCCAATTAATGAAGTATAGTTGAATGACACTGAATATAAGATAGTGTAGAAGGATAGTCTAACATTGACTCTAGAGTCTTAGAGGCCCATATCCCAATTGGATGACCAAACCCTTAGACAAAATGACAGTAGGGAAACTGTAGAGACACAAACACCGGACGAGTCTTAGACCTTGATGAACTTGAACTACTTGTGCTTTCTTTTAAATCATATTCTCGCGTACTTATATTATTTGACTTTCTTGAGTGATGCTGCTATTATAGCCTATTTTGCAGGCTTATTCTTTATTGAGCTTGTTCATGACATATGTTGTATTGGGGACGCCCACTAACATATTGTCTATTTAGAATCAGGGTATTATGGTCTGATCAACCTAGTGCACTTGGTTCGCTCTTCTTATGGTTATTCTACGTGGATTGAGATATAGTTAACAAATACTTGCCTTTAGGATTTCATCCACAACTGCCTTAATAACTCTTTTTTTTTCGAACTATTCAATCACCTTTGAAACTTCGCAATTGTATTCGATCCTTGAACTCTCTATTATTTTATGTCTTCACCTATTCCGGAAAGACAAACCCTTATGTTTGAGGGAGGGTATCCACGTGGAATACTTCCTGTCTAGGTGATACAGTTTGTGCAAGCTAGACAGCAGACATGAGCTCAACGACCAAGACATACCTTTGCCATGAGGATTGAAGATGAAACAACGACACAAGAGGCAACAGAAGGTAATAACTTGATTTTGTGTTAATAATAGAAGTAGATTATTAGTTTACACTAGTTTGGTGCATGTTTGCTTAGGAATAACCATAGAGACAAAGCACACTTTAGAGACATCTTAGAACCATAGACATGTTTTCCTTTACCCTAGTGAGTTATTTTAATTTCGAGGACAAAATTCTTTTAAGGGGGTAGAATGTAACACCCCTGAATTTTTAGAATTATTTTTATTATCTATTTGATTTAAATAGGATTTTATAGAATTTATGAATATTTTTGATTAAATAGTTATTATTATAGATGACCTTAGCCATGGTTAAGATTTGGAGTACAAGATGACCAAGAATTATGGCACGGCTAGTGTACACGTGTGCTTTGACTAGTGTTTTAGCTATGGTAGGGAAGGCCGAGCCATAGTTATGTTTAACTAGGAAAACCATGCCAAGTTGCGACTTAACCCCCACCGATGATTTATTTATTTAATAATTAGATTATTGACTTTCTAGGTGACCCGTTTGTACCAATTTAGCCCCGACTTGACCCGAACCAAATCCAAATCTAAATAGACATGTAGTACTCTCAAATACCTGCATATTGATATATATATATATATATATATATTTATATATATATTTTATTAATATTAATATGTTTTCAATTTTAGAAAGTTTCTATTTATAGAAAGTGTCTTCGTGTAATCCTAGTTGGCATTAGTTTATATTTGACCCAAAGTCCAACCCAAACGTATATAGACATGTTGGGCATTAATATTTATTAATAAATATATATTTTATATTTAATTCAGATTTGGATTGTATTTATATAAGATAGATTTGATTAGTCTGTATTAGGAAAGACCTTTTTAATCCTCAATCCAATCAATTAGCAGGCCGCAGCAAAGAGTTGTTGTTGAGGAGCCTATCATTGCGGCGCCTCGGAGAGAGGGTACTGAAGAACCTCTTCCTGATATCTCTCATAAGAGGAAAGCTTCCACCGAGCTGGTTCCACGGTCTAAACACTACAACAAAAATACCCTTTAATGACGGCTAAAAACCGTCATTAATAGCTAACCACGACGCTTTTTTTCTTACTCCAAGCGTTATGAAATCGGGTGTTATAAATGTTTTTCAAAGCATTATAGATAAATCGTCCAAAAACGTCATTAATAGAATGAATTTCTGCTACGTTTTATTTTCAAAGCGTTATGGATAGTTATGTAAAACCGTTATGAATATTTGATATGGTTGGAAGTCCGGACATTTTGAAAGCGTTATGATTGGTCATTTGTATAACATTTATAACGCTCTATACTGCATGTATAACATTCCAAACACTGCTCAATTCAATTCGAAAACCACTTAATTTGAACCATATTCACAACAAAACAAAATGTAACATTAATCTCCATTTCATTATCTCAAAATAGGGTACATTCCATTGTCTCAAAATAGAGTACACTTTAGCTGCCATTCTATATTTCTCAGGCCATACATTTCTCAGGCCATATATATACATCTTCACAAAAATATATAGATCAGTATCCAATATAGCTAGTATACTTTACATCAAAACTATCCACATATCCCACACCATAACATACAACTTAGTCACATGAATACCTGTGTCCACAGCACATGCATGTACCCTGCAAAAGATAAAACAAGGTTTAATAAATATGATATAATGATGTATATATATATGTAACTATAGGATCTTGAATGATGTATAAGTCCTGATTAAAAACACACATTAAGATCATAATTCAACATATGTTGGCTAAGGCCTGAGGCTATTGTCTGCAGGTAGGACAAGTGGCAGTAGGCTACATTAGCAGCAGCAGGGGACTCATTCCCCCCCTCTTTCCAGGGTTGGTAAAACTAACATCTGAACCGTCTACTGGAAATTAGTCCCTAAGACCCTCTGTAACTCATGACATGATCTCAAATTAGCTAAGTTCAGTATGCTGGATTACAATACCCAGGTTAATGGGGATTTAGTTTCTAAGTCTGTTCTGAATTCCCAGGTTATCAAATTATCAAGACAGTGCATATAAGTCTCAGATTCAACAATTCATTAAATATTGCATATGAAATCTCATGCTTACCTGAACCAAATTGCATATAAAATCCTCAGGCTCATCACTTGTATCAATGTTGCATGTGAAATCCCTCAATAAAGTGAATTTATATATGCAATCTCAGATTTTAAAAAAGACCCAACACCAATACATGTAATCTCAGGTTCTAACTGAGTTCAGCAAACAAGTTAAGACTGTGCTATATGCATCTCAGATTCAATCAAGTTGAATCACACTGATACATGTTTCCCAAGTCCTGAGACCTAGGTTCACAGGATCGGGTTATTTTTACAAATATAACGACTAGCAAAAAATCTCTAGAAACTAAACCACAATTATAGGACGACAACTAGAAAGTCTATCCCAAAAATTTTGGGTCAGCTATTTGGATCAACTTTTTTTCCACTCAGCGCTGTCAAGGGCCATATCTGATATCAATTTTAAATTACCTATCACTAAACCTGATCGCTAGACTCGGTTTTGGTGAGAGTTCAGATCTTTCAAAATGTGTCCTTTGAAATCTTAGAAAGATAACTCAGAAAAGCCTGTATCTCTATATCCAGTTGTTGATCTCTCCTGGCAGCACCTTGGAGGAAATTACCAAGAAGTCTCTGGTCAAGTATCATGTTTGGAACCTACATAAAGTTTTCAACCCAGTCTTGGTTTTCATTATCTAGACACAGGAGGAATCATAAGCTATGTAATTAGAACAAAACTGATTACCTTGTCCCCAAAGAAAATCTTTGAATTATTTGCAATGCTTTCAATGAATTTCAGCTTGAGGAATTCACGTGTGAGCTTCAGTCTATTAGCTTCGGCTTCCTTCAGCACCCTAAAATATGAATAGATGATGGAATTTGTAAAGATAAACATTACTGAGCATCTTTTTTAACTCAATAAATAAGGGCGAGTGTTCTACCTGTAATAGCTAGCATCTGCATGGCTCTTCTCTCTTGCCAAGTACATTTCATTCTCAATATGCTCCTGCCTCTTGGCGCTGTCCTTTTCCATCAACTTCTGTTCCATGAGAATCCTGCTCACCTGCGAATTCTTCTCTGCTTCTAACAATGCTATCTTCTTCTGGGTCTCTGCTTCTTTCTCTGCTACCTTTTGTTTCTCAATAGTAAACGATTGAGACAAGTAACCTTTATTAATAAGCTATCCCTCAGATTGACAATAGCTACGACGTTTTATTAGTCTTGCATATTATATAAACATTTATCTATTTTTTTTTCTTGTAAATTTAAGTGTATGATTGCATTATCTAAAAATAAGTAATAGACAAAATGATTTTATTGCCGTAAGCAAAGTCCGATTCTCTGTGCAGTAATATAAAATAATGTACAATATTAAATGCTAAAGAGCGTGATAAATATCAGCACTTTATTAAGTGCACATGTATTTCATCTGTGAAAAAAACATATATTTCATCTGTGAATAAAGTTGACAAACGCCAGTAGTGATAATATTATGAGAAGAACACAAGGTTTCCATGTCAGATATTGGCAGATATAGAGCAAAAGCATGATAAAATTTACAATGAGAAAAAAAATTGTATGTAAACATTTTCAAGCATACCAGGCTCTTGATATAGCATTCATAAATTTCTATTTATGTATACAAATAAATAAAAAGGTCCTGTGTCCGGGAATAGAATAATTATGAAGAACATTTCATCTCCAATCCTTTTCCAGCATCCAAAATTGTATTACCAAACGATGTACATTAAGAGAACAGTTTCTTAATTATGATGATGATGTTACTGCTTTTACTGTGTACCAAAGCTGTTCGCTGCTCGCTCAATGCCAGAATTGTCAACGGCCTATCAATAACCAGATGCTGAGTAATAATTAAGTAAATTGAAGTAATCAAGAAGCTAAGATAACTATATATTATTACAAACTTTCTGATATGAAAATATTTGTTAAGAAGCTAGAAGAATAAAATTGGGCATTGGAGTGGCAAACCTACAAAATACCCAAATACGATATGATGGCTATTTTATACACATTTACTAGTTCTTGAGCGCCTGCATGGTTAAATATAAGCATAAGCCCGTGTTCTTGAAGACTTGAAGACCGACCTTTCTACTAAGGTTGCAATGACACAAATACGATATAATGACATAATAAGGACATGAGACACATACTGCATGGAGTCTGTTTGGTGTGTATTATGGAGTGTCTATGTTGTGTGACTCGTATTGTATGTCCGTGCCCAACACTATGTACCAACACAGCCTTTCAAAATGTCTTCTTCCTAGTACTTAACCATCGACCAACAACAAACCATGCAGAGAAAAATAGACAAATGTCAACTAAAATGATAACAAGAAGAGGTGCATTTGCCTCTCTTGGATTCATAAGCAATGGTATCAACTACACACAAAAACAAACCAAAATTAGATTATAACTATAACTAGTTTTATTTTAACAGGGAGGGGTCTGAGCCCTAGTACTATCTTTCCTTCTGAGTATGTCACAAGGCCTTGTTCACAGAATCATATTGCAAGTGTCCTAAGAAGTACCTGTGTGATAGTTGCTGACATTAGATCACCCTTAATAGAGCTCCCGGTAGAGGTATTTATGTAGCCAACCCCACCAATGAGGGATAATTGTACATAGTAAGTGATGATAGTTGCTAATGTTATAAAGGAGACCCTTGGGGAGCTGAACAGGAAAAAAATGGATTCATGTAGATAGCCCTAAAATTGTGGGATATAATTATGAATTTACGCGTATGTAGTATGTATGCATGTCTATATATGTATGGGGCTGTGTCTGTGCACACATGCATATATAAGTATTGTATATACGTATGTAAGGACATAGTGTGGATATACCAAAAGAAAGTAAGAACAGAGATATAGGATCAACTGTTATGCATCTTCCCACCAAACAAGTTATCTTAAAACAGTCTATAATCTATATTGCATTTTACCTCCTTGAATATTACATCTTCGGTTTTATCCCAAAATGGATGCCTTCCACCGAGCAAAATATAAGTGATCACACCTATGCTCCAAACATCAGATTCAGGCCCAGACTTACACTTTAGTACTTCGGGAGCAACATAGTAGGCACTGCCCACAATGTCATGAAATTTTCTCCCTGCATTACAACATTCATATAATTTGAAGTGAGAAAATAAAATGAATGTCTTTCATAAATTTAATCTAGAATCTAGGATACTCTGTAAATGCATAAAAGAAAACACAATGTGCAGGTATCAGACAGACCTGGCTTTATAAAATCTAATAAGCCAAAATATGTTGCTTTCAGAGGAGAATCCTATTTAGTTGATTTAAAAATAAAGTTCTGCAGAAGAAAATTAATTATATCATTTACATAAGCTCATAACCAACACAACTTAGACTTCCATTTTCTGAACAATTTTGCAAAAGTTGTTAAAGGTATTCAGATTTTATCTCAGGCTTCATGTCACGATGTACTAAACCATGCAAATGACACTCAACTGCAACTTTGAGCATCTGCCGTACTAACTTTTTGCAGTATTGGGTTGTAATTCCATGAGTTAGTTAACTGGACTTCATCTAATTCGTGAAAGATTGGTTCTAGTTTTAACAAGGTCAGAGTGTCCAATAGCTTTACTTATTTAGGATTAAGTTCAGTCACATATTTGTGTGTTTCTTGTAAGAATTAAAGAGCAGAAGTCCAGGATGTATATAATATCAAAACTATATTCTTAGATTTGTTTGACATTTTTTGTTTTACTTTGTTGCAAAATATTTTGAAATATTGGACAATAACGATCAAGTACAATAACCATGGTAAAAAAAACCCCTCATTTTCCTGTCTATTAAGTACAAATTTTAGGTGAACCATAACAAAAATCTACTAAATTCTAACAAAAAGGATCAAGATCCACCAGATCCAAAGAAAGAAAGGGAGTACGGAAGAGAGACCTGAATCGTCATGGCTTTCTTGTTTGATTCCAGCTGGCTTCCTGCAAAAAGAAAGGAGAAAAAAGATTTTGATCGATCGATCAATTATTTGCCAGGAAACCTAAAATAAAGGAAAGAAATTGAGGGGGATCGATGAAAGAGGAAAGAAAAAGGGGTCCGATTGACCTTTGCCTGCGACCTTCTGCTTCTCGAGGTTCTTCTCGCGAGCCATCTTGGCCTTCTGACCGTTGCCTCCTCCCATTCTCCGATCTTCTTTCTTTTTCGACTTTTTTTTTCTGGGATTTAGGGTTAGAGTTTGGAGAAGGGGGGAAAATTAGGGTTAGGGTTATAGAGAGAGAAGGAGAGACAGGGTTTAGGCTTTTTCTTAAGTGGGGGAGCGGGTAGAAGGAGAGCAGAAGCAGCAAGTTGGGGAGTTGGGGAGCGGAGGAAGAAGGAGAAGGAGAAGGAGAAAGAGAGAGGATGAGGGTTTAGAATTTTTTGTAAGTGCGGGAGAATTGTGGGGGAGTCGAGGTTTCGACTTAAATTTCCGTACTTTTTTTCATAACGCTCTTATTACTGGAGGACTATCAATAACGTTTTTATTGTAAACCGTCATAGAATCTAGTCTTGCTGAACTTTGATGACGCTTCTTTATCAGCCGTCATGAAATCCACTTATCAAGCGTCATTAAAAGGTATTTTTGTTGTAGTAAAAAGGAAGAAGGTGGTTGTTTCCCGGGGGAGAAAGAACGTCGCGAACGTGGGTGCCAGTTCGCCTCCTCCCAGAAGGTCTTCTCGGCAGACAGCGTTGCAGGCCGTTACCATTCGTGAGGTAGATCCCTTTTTAGACTCCATAGCCGTTCTGGTCAGGCCTTTAAAACCTTTCTCACCTTTGCGTTTGTCCTTTACACAGGACCCTAAAGTTGTAGCCGAGGTAGGTGCCTCATTGTCTGAGAAAGTGGATACGACAACAGTGACCCTGCTCGTCCTCGTCCTATGGATGAGGGCGGATCTTGTTCAGCTATAAGGTTTGAGCGATGGGATGATCAGGGCGAAGGCCCAGACCATAACGGTAATCAGAAGATCAATCCCTCGTATGATATTTCTTTGGGGGATATGTCTACAATAGGAGCTGTAATGAGGGACTTAGATGAAAATCAAGTCCAATCGGCTCATCCTCCTGCGGGTACGTTATCTTTGTGCCTCTCTTCGGATAAGATTTTTCAACTTTGATTTTGTGTGCTCCTCGTGATGCTGACCACAACTGTATGTTTCCTTGTAGACAAGGAGAAGGGACCACTCGCGAAGATAGCCCCAGGCATTGGGGAAGGGACAAAAGTTGTTCCCGACTCCTCCAAATTTATTGGTTGTGGAGGGATCTGTTAGTGATCCGGTATTGGCTACAGAAGAAGAGGTTGAACAGCTTGCTGAGGGGGCTGTTGCTGAATCTACTCCCGTTCCAACTGGGATTGTGGAAGATATCAGGCCTGATGCCGCTCAAGGCCTTGATATTATTCTTTTTGAACAGTCTGGGCCTGCTCTTGGCTTCCCTGAAGCCAAGACTGATGGCGTAGCCCAGGCTGGAGTTAAGCAGGCCGAAGGTACAAAATTACAACTCTTTAGTATTTCCCTTCCTTTTTTTTGGTTACTGATATATATGTTATTTTCTTGTCAGGTTTGGCTTCTTGTCAGATATCCCTTCTTGGAGCGGAAGAAACTCTCTAAGCTTCCTCCCCGACGACCTCCATTGAAGATGACGAGATGGCCCAGGAAGTCGTCAAAGCTTTCTACTCTGTGCTGAAAGTAAAGCTTCCTGGAGTCCTGAATCGGAATGCTGCCTTTGGCCCTGTGAAGGCTGTTGCCGAATGCCAAGTGGCGGCCCTCGAGAGCATTGTCGGCTATGAAGAGCGGGCTAAAACTCTGAGGAAAGTTCTGATTGACCTGGAGGGTCAGGTGTCCCGATTACGGGATGCCAAGCAACAGAACCCGTCATCACTGTTCTGTGCAAAAGATGAGGCTTTGATCACGGCTCTTATGGAGGAGAAGGCTACTTTCTAGGTGAGGATGGATGCCCTCGTTCGAGAGATCGGCAAATTGGCTGACCAGTGTGGTCAGTTCAACGCTGCAAGTGAGACACGTGCTGCCTCAAAGAATAAACTGGCTGTGCAGATTACCAAGAAGTACAATCACATCGTGCAGATCCAGAACGAGATTGCCCAACTGGAAGCCAACTTGAGGACAACAACGTCTGAGCAGGAGGATTACTTGGCTCAGGCTGCCATGATTGCCACCACTTTCGTCCATTTAAAAGAACAGCTGGCGAAGTTGGAGGGAGAGCACATGAGTCTGATCCTTTTCGAGGATGAAGCTGCTCGTCAAGAAGAGGCGCGCCGTCGAGCTACCGCGAAGTCTGAAGCCTAAATCGTGGCTCTAAGGGACCACATCAATCGCTTATGTATCCCTTAAATTTTTTGTTTGTAACTATTTTTTTTCCAGCCGTCACGGCTCTTGTACTTTTTTTCTGTCTCTTGATAGACGTTCAAGAATAAAGAACAAAGAATCTTTTCAAAATGAATGTGGTTTTGTGAAATATCGAAACTAGAGGTAATGTGGACGTAGCAAGAATATTTCTGGTGGGTATTCTGTTGAGGAATTTGATGTAGACCTATTATCCGTTTTATATTCAAGTTTTTTTTGAATATAGATAATAACTTGAACGAAGCTGCTAATAGAGGCAATATGGACGTAATAGCAGAGGATGTTCTATATCTGACCAGAGGTAATATGGACATGGAAATATATAAAACATTAGGTGGGAGTGGATAATTCAGAGGTAATATGGACGTGATTATCCTTGATGAATGCTTTGCTCAGAGGTTATATGGATATGTAAAAACATTTCTTAATCGTTCTACTTAGAAAATAATTATCGAAAAATAATTCAGAGGTAATAGGGACGTGACTTGTTTTCGTCAAATCGAGTTTGGACAGAGTAAAAAATAGGAATGATTCCACTAGGGAAATATTTTAGAGGACATATTATCCAAGGCGTATTCAAGACTCTTGAAATACGAATAATAGCTAGATAATTTTACGAATCACATAAACATTGCACTGTACATTTACATGACTGAACATATGTGAACATTATTTAAACAGGTTATACATAGTATTTCTTCAGGAACTTGTCGTTGATAGGTATCATGAGCAAGTCACCATCAGGTTTGGTTATTCGGTACGTACCGTTAGAATACACTGATTCTATGATGAAAGGACCTTCCCATTTAGGCTGAAATTTTCCTTTTGTTTTGTGCGTCATGACCATTGGTCTTCTCACTGCTAAGACTAGATCACCGACTTGGAAGATTCTTTCCTTCATTTTTTTATTGAAGGCTCTGGAAAGGCGTGCTTGGTATAGCTCAATGCGTTGATGAGATAACAAGCATTTTTAGTCTAGCGCTTCGAGCTCCTGGAGTCGCAGATGGTAGCTTTCTTCGGTAGTCAACTCGCTGGCTAAGGCTACTCGAAGAGAAAAAATCTAGATTTCTAGGGAAAGAACTGCTTCGCTTCCATAAACCAAAGAGAATGGCGTACTGCCTGTTGGAGTCCGGACAATGTACGATAGGCCCATAGACATTTGTCGAGCTTCTCATTCCAATCGCACTTTTGAAGACACGAACTTCTTGAGAAGTTTAATGATGGTTTTATTGAAGGCTTCTGCTAGCCCGTTAGCTGCTGGATTGTATGCAGTAGAGGCTACATTCTGGATTCGATTCCTATCGTAGAACCGATAGAATGCATGGCTTGCGAACTGTGGACCATTATCATGGATGATCCTACGAGATAGGTCGAAGCGGTAGATAACGTGATGTTTAATAAAACTGATCATGTTTGACGCCTTCACTTCGGTGAGCAGTATAGCTTCCGTCCATTTGGAGAAGTAATCGTTTATGGCTAGGATGAACCGATGTCCTCTGGAAGATGACGAGCTGATTGGTCCTATGACGTCCATGCCTCAGGCTTCAAAAGGCTAAGATACTGCCGTCGGGTGTAGAAACTTCGAAGGTTGATGAATAAAATCGGTGTAGAACTGACAAGCTCTACACTTTTTTGCATATTCAACAGCATCTGCTATCATTGTGGGACAATAATAATCCATTCGTTTGAGGCAATCTTGTAATTTGGGGCCTGGTTGATGTGTACCACAAACTCTATCGTGAGCCTTCCGGAGTGCATATTTGGCTTCTGTGTCTGATAAACATCGTAACAGTAGCTCGTCGTAAGAGCGTTGGTACAACATCTTAGTAGCTGTGTCGTAGTAAAATATGAGGAATCGCCTTTGGATAGACACTGCTTCCTTCGGGTCCTCGTGGAGGATTCCATAGACGGCATAGTCTATGAAAGAAAATCTTCAGTCTTTAACATCGATGTTTATTTTTGTTGTATAACTGTGATGGATATGCAAGGCATTTTTTACACAGAATAGTTCTTGACCAGACACTGTAATCGACTGCTGAGTATTGGTAGGGACGGTCAAGGAAGCAGCGAGATCGGCTAGAGCATCTGCTTCTATATTATGTAGTCGAGGCACGTGCTCGACGAAGAATCCAGCGAAAGTAGATGCCAACTCGATTATTGCTCTATCATAGGGGATGCGATCTTCGTGACGAACTTCATAATCCCCTCGGACTTGACTAATTATTAGCTTGGAATCGCCGTAAGCTTCTAGATAGTCAACTTCCAGTTGTTTTACAGTTGCAGGCCGATTAAAAGGGCATTATATTCGGCCACGTTGTTGGTGCATGGTTTCATGATAGAATATGCACGATGTATAACTAGATGATCAGGTGACACGAGCACGATACCTACTCCGGCCATAATATTTTATTTAGGTCCCGTTCTTGATGCACCGTCAAAGAACATTCGCCAAATAGGAATTTCTTCAGTTGTGGTGTTAGACTCTACTACTTCATCGGGGATTTCATCATTGAGTTTGGAAGATTATAGCACCGGATGAGCTGCTAGGAAATCAGCTAACGTTTGGCCTTTTACTGACTTCTGAGGAACGAACAACACATCATATGGAGTCAACAGCATTGCCCATATAGCTAAATGGGAATTGAGAGAACCTGGTTTAGTCATGAGTATTCTGAGAGGGTTGACTTTAGATATGATGTGGATAGTCTGCCCAGACATGTAGTGGCATATCTTCTGGATGGCAAATACCAGTACAAGGTATTCCTTCTCCACAGGTGTGTATCTATGCTCGGCACCCACCATTGTGTGGCTGAGGTAGTAGATTGCCTGTTCATGGCCGCCTTCATTCTTCTGAGCTAATAGGGCGCCAAGAGAATGGTCCATAGTGCGGACATATAGTAAGAAGGGCTTCCCCATTATTGGAGCTACCAAAACTGGGGGGCTTGTGAGATACTTCTTGATGTCGTCGAATGAGCGTTGACATTGTTCAGTCCAGACGAAAGATACGCCTTTCTTCATGAGCTGAGTGAATGGTTGACACCTTCCAGAAAGGTTTGAAATGAATTGTCTAATATAGGCTAGCCTTTCTTGTAGTCCGCGTAGCTCTTTGAGATTTCTTGGAGGATGTATATCGAGGATAGCCTTCATTTTCTCCGGGTCAAGACGTATACTATTTGAAGTGATGACGAAACCAAGGAACTTGCCACTGGAGACTCCCAGAAAGGACTTGGTTGGATTCATTTTGAGTTGGTGTGCACGCATTAGTTCGAACACCGTTCTCAAGTCTTGGAGGTGGTTGCCCTTGAGACGACTTTTAACTGTGATATCATCTACGTAGCACTCCATTGTTTTGTATAAATGATCATAAAAAATTGTGTTCATAGCTCGCTGGTATGTCGCCCCTACATTCTTCAATCCAAAGGGCATCACCGTATAGCAGTATACCCCCAACGGTATTCGAAAAGATGTGTGCTTCTCATCGTCGAGGAACATCTTGATCTGGTTGTAGCCTGAGAACCTATCCATGAAGGACATCCATTCGAAGCCGTAAGTATTATCTATCATTATGTCGGTGATCGGTAGATGGAACTCGTCATTCGGGCATGCAGAGTTTAAATCACGATAATCAATACAGACTCGAACTTTACCGTTCTTTTTCATGACTGGAACAATGTTGACAACCCAGTCAGGGTGTTGTTCTTTGCGAATGAATCCACTATCAATGAGCTTCTTGACTTCATTCTTGATGGCCTCCATGACATCTGGTCAGAATCGTCTTTGCTGCCACTTCACTAGCTTAGCTTTAGACGAAATATTTAGGCGATGCATAGCAACTTTGGGGTCCAGGCCTGGCATGTCTTCATAGCTCCATGCAACGACGTCGATGTATTTTCTTATAAGCTGTGTAAGAGATTGTCGTTCATCGCCAGATAGACTTTTGCTGATGAAGATTGGTTTAAAAGATGACTCATCTCCTAAATTAACTTGGATGACTTCATCTACGGTAGGTGGTTCACGTTGTTCGAAGCACAGCTCCCACATAGTATCCATCTTTTGAGCCTATTGTTCAAGCTCGATCGATTGGACATCGTCCACAATTTGGTCAACTGAAACCATGTTGACGGACATAGTTGCTTTGAATTTGTCGCAAATGCTGGAGTCTGAGTCCTAGAGGCAGGAATCTGAAGAATGAGAACAGTAATCTGCTTCACCATCTGATCTTTCGAGAGTTGTTGGAGGAGTGACATAACCCAAACCGACAACGTTTCGTTGTAGTTCTCGGGTTTGACGGAAGGAGCAAAGTATCGTATTGGCAACCGTCGTCCCCGGCCGTAATTTAGCCCCTGGTCGCTTTTGATGTCATATCCCATGTTCTGGATGATATTCTTGGCCTGCCAACTATATCAAAAAAGTTGCATTTTCCCAGAGTCATAATCATCTTCCGTGTTGTGCTTGGAAGAAGTAGAGTCCGAAATGAACTTTCCTTCGCCAATTATTCGACTGAAGATGATTAGTTCTTCACCCTTCTTTTTGGCTGGAATGATGAAGTAGTGGATATCTTCTGGATAAACTTTTTACCGCAGGTGAGGCGTCATAACCGGCATGCAGAGGTGTGGTCCTATGTCGTGCTCTAGAGCGTATATCGTATCTATGTAGTGGTTTACAGATTGATAGACATCGGTATAATTCAAAGATAAACCTTTACTAAGAAAATACATAAGTTCTTCTTCAGGGATAACATCATCCGCTGAAGGTACATTATTATGAGTATTGATATACTCATTGAGAGGATCATCATCTGGAAGAGGAGCCACAGATGTAGGGTAATTCTTCAGGATTGGGAGGACAGACTTCAGCAGGTTCCTCCCGAGGTGTCTTACGGAGGGTGATGGTCAATGGTTTGACCTTATCAGGGTTCTTCTTTTTCATCCAGATTGTGAGAAGCTTCGGAGTACTTTTTGGAGTAGTATGTCCTTTGACTCGGATAATTAGGGGATCATCATTGGAGGATGAACTTTCTTCAGCTTCATTGTTAGCTTCGTTGCCGTCATCCTTGGGGGGCTAAGATTGGTAAAGTACCGAATCTCCATAGTAGGCTTCGATGCCCTTAAAAGGATCGACATCGGCAAACTTTGTCTTTACGACACCGTCGCTGTTGACGTACTTGAAGCATTGGTGAAGTATGGAAGGAACAATCGTATTCTCGTGTATCCATGGACGTCCCAACAAGACGTTGTAGGATACATTAACATCGATTACATAGCAAGAAACCTCCGTTCGGAGATCACCGATCTGGCAATTGAGACGGATCTTGTCCAACGGGTGGCTTCTCCTAGCATGGATACCCATGATAGTTGTATTGGTTGCAGATAGCTTGTGCAGAAGGATTTCTAGAATTTAAAGCAAACTTTTAGGGATAATGCTGAGGAAGGAACCTGGATCGATGTGCATCTGATCTACCTTAATCGCCCCGATATACCCTGTATAGTACATGGGTCTATTATGATGATTATTTTTGAGTAGCATGTCCTCCTGTGAAAAGGTGATATTAGGTACCACTTCCATAGTACTGTGGCAGTGGGGACATAAGACAAGATCTTTAGCATGGGCTTTGACTTCAGCGAGATAAGAGTCAGCATATAGTAATGCCTCACTTAAGGCCTTCCGCATTTCTTTGGAGAGTCGCAATAGATTGAACAGAGACAACCTGGCAGATGTATTGGCCAGCTGTGCCAGTATGTCAAAGTTGTAGGGCCGATCTATGCCTTCGGGAGCTGGCGCCTTCAGAGACTTGTCAAACTGCGTTGCCTTCTGCTTGGCTTTGTCGGTAGTTGAAGGCTTAGACGGGACAGCTTCTAAGCTTGTGGGGGCAGCAGGAGCTTGAGAAGGTACTACTTCTTCTTGTGTAGGATCGTACGTCCGAAGATAAGCCTTCCCCGATTGCATCTCGCCAGATAGAACTTCGTAGATGGAAGAAGAAACCATATGACATGACTTGTATTTCTTACCCTTTTTTGCTTTAGAAGATACCACCCCTGTGTCATTTCTTGCACAAGGTCCAGATGGACCCACATGATCTCACCACGTTCAGTCGTGAGTGGCACCAAGGTTGAGTTGCGAGCTGGCGGTAGGTTGATGAATTCCATTATTGCCTTGGGGATCTAGATCACACCGTCTAGGACTTCTGTGGAAGGAAAGTTACCAAACTGAAGAGAGATCATGTTAGAAGATACGACCTTATCTTCAGCTTCGAGGTTGATTACTTGGCTGTCGATAAGCTGTTGTACCTTCTTCTTCAGGATGATGCAGTCCTTGGTGGAATGATGCACGTACTAATGATAAAGACAATACTTGGGATCGTTGAGTTGGTTCGCCTCTGCAGGACGTCGTAGTGGAGGCAATATCAGTTTATTACCCTTCGTCAATGTGTGAAAAATGGTACTGACATCGTCTTCGTCAAAGGAGAAGGTCTCCTTAAGCTTGTCGTAGGCGCCTTGAGAATTGGAAGCTCCCTTGGAAGTGTCGACCTTCAGGACTTCTTTCCCTTTACCCCCACGGACAGGGATAGTTTGAGGATGCTTGCCCTTGTCTTCAGATTTGGATGTTTTCAACCCCAGTAGTTCTAAATTAGGAACGTCATTTTTAGCAGCATCAGCGGCCCCAATGAAAGGGGACCATGTATCATACTTATGTATACCCAGACAGAACTTTACTGTTGGAAGGAACTTATGTCGACAAGTATCCATAAGTTCTGAGTCTAGTATGTCGAAGGGCATCTTAAACGCTAGCCGCCTGAAGCGTTCGATAAAAGCAATGACAGACTCAGTCCTCCTTTATTTGGCCTCGATGAGGGTGGACATGCTAACATGCATGCCACTCTCATAAAACCTATTGAGGAACAACCTCTCCAAGTCTTTAAAAGAATTGATACAACCGTCAGGCAGACTGCAGAACTATTCAAAAGCTACCCCCTGAAAGGTGCTAATAAACAGCTTTGACAAGAACGGATCATCCCTGGGTATGTGTAGAGTCAGCGTGTTGAAGTATGTCATGTGTTGACAAGGAGAAGTCAACCCGTCAAATGAATTTTGCGTCAGCGGCTTGTAGTTAGGAGGGCAAGTAGCATTCTTCCATTCAGGAGGATAAGGTTGAGATATCCCCATCTTCTGAAGCTTATCTTTGTGTGAGATGGTGTCAAGACGGGCAACCAGGGAATCAATTGGATCCTGTTGATTGAGCAGGTGTTGGAAAATAGCTGTTGAACTGTTGTCAGGCGTCGTTAGTGAAGGACCAACCCTAGCATTTGCAAGATTTGGCGGAGGCGTATCGGAATGATACGTCTTTTGTAGTGAAGGAGGGTTGTTGCTATGAGCCGGACTAACGTGAGACGAGATGTTTTGTTGCGGTGGAGGAACAGCCCCAGCATCTTAGACCGCCATGATACTAGTAAGCATATCAGTGATCTTGGCAAATGCTGTTTCAAGACCCTCTAGCCGTTTGTTGGTTTGATTACTGGATTCTTCAGGTCTTTCTCCGTCTGCCATGTATGTAGATAACATGCGAGGATGAACAGAGGTAACATTACAACTGGTGCTGATACTGTCTGTCTCTGAGTTGACAAGTCCCTCATCTTCAGGTAGGGAAGGTAGATAGTCGCCATAAGACTCGGAGAGATCGTCATCCTATGGAAGGCTACCCCCAGTGTGAACGTTATCCATTTTAAACTCTGAAGGAATACTACCCCCAGCTTGGAAGTCCTCGTCATCTATACGGAATCTCGCCTTTAACCGAGTACCCATATAGACTCCTTCAGATGTGACAGCCTGCTGGCCATCTGTTGGTAGACTTCTTCTCCCTCTTCTCGCGAAACTGAGAGAGAAAGTTGGGTTCGTGGTTCACCGTCTTTGATTGGGGCTTCCATAAGGGGGACCCCATGAATCCATGTTGGATGAAACACACAACGGCTTTTCATCGTCAGAGAAATGCAGCCGTCGAAACACGGACTGTCTCTGAGGCACTCTCATTACTTTGGAGTAGCAACAGCTGATGAAAATACTGGTGCACGGATGTGCACCATAAATTGTTATGTCCTTTCTCGCTTTACGCTGATGATTTATCATGTCGCGTAAGTCAGTGGAAGGGAGTTTTGCCTTAAAACCCATGTTACATGCATCGTCAAGCTTTGCATGCGGGTTTGTAAGGAGAGTTGGCACATCCAGACTTAGTTCATGTGTAGGGGAAACCCCCACACCTAAGTTTTGTGATGTCCTTGAAGACAGTCCCGTGCTATACGCGTTGGGGCCTGTCTTTTTGGTGTGGGTGCATAGGCCCTGGAGACTGGCTTTGGGCACATGCCTCTTGGTTGCATGTCTGAGCTTCCTCGATGTGGGCGCATAGTATAGATCAGTTGGACCTGGCCACATAGCCTTGGGCGCATGACCCTGGATGCCCAATCTACAGAAGCCTTCTGATTAGAGTTATGCGCCCACACACCCCCTTGGGCGCATAGCTTTGGGCGCATGCTTGGTAGAGCAGCACTATTTTCTTCCAGCTTTGCCTCATTCGTTTATGGGCCTCGCTCGGTTTGCCCAGAGTGTCGCATACTCCGATTCATGGCATCGTAGTGTTTTTTTGCCAAGTCTCAGGCGTTGAACACTCAGTTGTTGGTTGCACAAGAGAGAAATTGCTAGGCTAGTAAAGCCTGGAACGGTGTGAGCCTTCTTCATTTGGGGAGCTTCTATGGCAGAGCCATGCACCCATGTGACAGAGTCCTCCAGTTGCATATCTGCTATAACACTGGCATGATATGCACGGCGAGCCTTCGGAAGCAAAGTCTTGTGAGACTTGTTTGGCTTCGCTAATTTTGAGGGAGTAGAGCTGTCCCTCGAGAGCATCTTTTCGAACATCTGCTGATCGAACTTCACGATCAGCATCTTCTGAGTGCTCCCCACTTTGTCGGTATCGAATTGCATCACCACCTTCTCGTCAAAGGAAAAGGTAGTCCCCAGCAAAGTCATTATTTTTGTGGACACACACAAAAAGAAGAAGAAACACTATCTTTTCTTTATTGGCGCAAGACACCACTAATTGAGTACGCCTGAGATCCTGCGCTGAGGATCCCCGAATAAAAAAAGAATTCTGGGAAATGGGACGATGGAGATCGAGCGGCAGTTGCTCCTTTACTCCGTTGACACTCTGATTATAAAAGTGAGAGAAAACCTAAGAAAATTGCTAACTCTCGGCTCACTAGTAAGAAGTACAGTAATTTGGCTCTTGAAAATGCTCTGTTCTGTGTTTTGAAGAGGGATGAGACCCCTTTTATAGTGGTTCTTGAGCTGAAATGATGTTATGCGCCCACATGAGGAAACACACTGGTTTTCATGTGGGCGTATGGTCCTGCTTTGGGCGCATAGGATGTAGGTGCATGCAGGCTGCGTGGTCGTGGGTTGATCGTGGTGCTGACGTGGCCGCATGCTTCGGTACCCGACTGCTCGTGGAGACTGACATGGCCGTTCTCTTCGGTGTACGTTTTGATCGTGGCTTTGATCGAGTCAGGGGCTATTCTAGCTTGGGCGCATAGCCTGAAATAGGGCTACGTGCCCCCTTTTGGAGGAGCTTGTCTTAGGCTCATGGGCATATGACCTCATTGGAGCTTGGGCACATATGACCTTGCTGGAAGCTTTGGGCGCATAAGGCTCATTGGTGATTTGGGCGCATAATGCTCGTTGGTGAGTTGGGCGCATATGTCCAGTCTGCTGAAATTTTTATGCTTCTACAACTATACCTGACCACCTCGTTCGTGATCTCCCATCGAGTGCGAATGAGCCTTACTATAGTTAGGGATTCCGCATCGACTACTGACTATAGGACTGTGAGCTCCCATCGGGCTGTGGTTACCCTGACTTACTTATTGTCACGCTTGATAGCACTATCTTTGACGGTATTCCATTTATACTTATTCTTTTGTCTCATATTGTTCCTTGTACCATTTTCTATTTTCTCGCATGTTATTTATTGTACAGTAGGCATGAATATTATGTGTCTTGCTAGTCCCCTGAAGACCTGGTGATCTCTCCAAGCGTAGACAGAGTGGAGGTTCACGGCTCTGGCATCGAGACTGGTGATGTACCTTCGCAGGAGGACGAGATAGTGGCCGAGGACTTCTCCTGAGACATGTCTCTTTATTTTAGACTTGATACATTATTTTCTTTCTTTTCATCAGTAGACATGTAGTTGATTATTCGTTTCTTATTACTGTGGTTTCAGGATGTCTTACCCGCACAGTTATTATTTCTATTTCATGTTGGACAGATCTTTATCATTATTATTATTTTATTGGACCTGATATCTCGTGTCTTATTTTTGTGTGGATGAGATTAGCTGTGACCTGTGACTTGTATTGTATTTCTGGGTTGTTATCATGATTTACAGTTTAAGCATTTTGCTAATGGGCTTACTTTAAGATTTGGCCCACTGGTGAAGTGCTGTTGGTATGTACCGTATCCTGGTCCTATACGTATTTTGGTACTAGAGCGTTAAAGGTGAAGGAGATGTAGTCGAACCCCTCTGACGACTTCACCAGCCTTTCGCTCAAGGTATACATCAAAATGATATCCTAACCCTGATTTTATCGGTCCTTGCTGAAAATATGGTTCCAATCTCCTGATTTGTTTGTCGGTTGAAGAAATTTAGGGTTTTCACATAATTTGATTAAGTAGAGATAGAAACCCTAGGTCCTCATGATTTATCTATTTTGACGTGAAATTAGAGATGAAATATATAATATCCCCCATATGACCAACTAGTGAAAATTTTGCTTCCTAATTTTTACTGATATAAATTGATCGTAGATAGCATCTGACTATTCCTTCATACTTCTTGTATAGCAATTTGTTTGCGATTTAATCTGTGTTTCTATTTAGCATGGATATTTACCCTATTTTCCAAAATGGTCTTCAAGAGCTATTTAGATTATTAAACGTGTAGACGCACATAATGATCAAGCTTAAACATGTTATATTTTTAAAATCTCATTAGCAGAAAGGATCAGACGCTAGTTTGGTACAGATTAAACTCGGCTATCCTGCACCCTTAACTATATGTCAGGGGTTTCCTTTTTTTATATTATCAGTTAAGAAAATAGATCCTTGTAAATTGGAAACTTTATGAGTTAAGAATATGAGAGCCTAGTTTTGTGGGCAATAGTTCAGATTGTAGTTTAGTCTCGGGGAATTTGACTTATCATCTTGAATTACTGTAGTACCTATCGTTACGTACTATGACTATATAGAAGTATTACATTACACATCCAATTTTGTGTCTGAGTATACCAGGAGAGGGGAATTACTTAAGTAAGATGAGAATATAAGATTTTGGAATGAATTTATATAGTATGTGTGAATAGAGCCTATGCCGGATAGGGTGCTATGAATTGAAGAGTCATGTTCTGATTTACTTTTGGACATCTTGTTGGTGACCCATTCCTGGTTGAGCTAGTTTTTCTCTCTGAAATAGTGTAGGGGAAATAAAATCTAATTGTTAATATTCTGCAGTATATGTATGTCAAAACTGCATGTTTGAGGATGAAAGTTTTGCAAAACAATAATATATTTGCGCATGGAAATATAGATCTATGTGAACCAAAGCTTTCTTTTCTAATATTTATCAACTTGCATAATCTACGACTCAATCAAGAGATTACTCTTAATTTTCAGCAGGAATAAAACTACTACTTTAGTAATAAGGTTTTTCCTTTTTGCGTTTAACTAATCCACAGCTTGAGCGCCTGACATGTGGCCATTCGTGGTACGCAGCACGAGATGCCATCTCTTTCTTGACGATAGATACACCAAGTGTTGCTAGAAATATTGGCACTGCACCGTGGGCCACTGCCAAGTTTGACGCTGTGGAAAAGACGTTAGTGAGCCCTCGTGAAAACCCTTTCGAGAAGCCAACTGTTGAAGTTTTCATAAAGTTTATCGTGCCATATATGCCTATACTGGAGACCCAAAAATCATTTAGTAGACCGAAGGCTGAGGAACCTACCACTGGCTGAATGCTTTCTTACTAATCTGTAGGTCTTTTATGGCTTCTTTTCTACCTTTTCTTTTCTTGGTGTGGGCAAATTTAGTGTAGGTACTCTTTCAGATTGATACTTGTTGCATGTGTTTTTATAGTTCCTCAGAGTTATGTCCATAATGTCCGTGAGACGGTAAGATACTAGGAAGTAAAGTGGAAGGAATTTGACTAGTCAGTAGTCATAGGAGTCTAATATAATTCTATATATAATCTATCTGGATTTGCATATACAATGAAAATAATATTTAAGTGATTGTAGAATTTTGTTTTTTAGACTGTATCAACAATTTACTATGCTATGGCTACTTGCATATGATTTTACTTCCATTCTACTGTGTTATAGAATTGTCCAAATATCAAGTAATATATAGTAGGTTAAGTTCAGGAAATTTGGGGCATATATACCCCCAGTCTAACCTATATCCTGATATTGTCACGACCTGCACCCGCTTTTCGGGATGCGAGTGCGTGCGTAAGCCAACTACATATCAAGCGGACTCCAGTCCAATTCGAATACGTATACGATGTCTAGAATAGGGTAACATATCTAATATGGTAAGTTAAACTATATCTCAATCCACAAGAAGAATATAAAACAAGAATGAATATTATGGTTCATGGTCTCAGCCCACTAGCATATATGTCCGATTAGACTCCAAAGAAATAACATGAGTTTATAAAAGTAGGCTAACAAGCAGAATATATCATGATAAGGAATATAAAGTACGAGAGGATAACAAAGTAATATCACTAACAAATACCTGGATCCTGCGGATGTAATCAACTACCATCATGATCGGCTAACTAACTCTGTGCAATCAACTACCTGAAGAGATTACCAGGTCCTCAGGGGACTAGCAAGATACATAAAATATACCAATCTAACAGTTTATCATGCATAAGAAAATAAACAAGAAAGAGACAAAAATGACAATTGACCATGAACAAGGATACGAGAACAACTATGCATAAATGAACTGCTAGAAGAAACAAGCGAACAAGAGATCAACGGATACCAAACCCTCGCCCTGAGTGTGGACTCGCAGGTTTGAACAAATCACTAACCCTCGCCCTGAGTGTGGACTTGCAGGTTAGTTTTACGATAATCACCCTCGCCCCGAGTGTGGACTCGCAGGTGCAAACAGTCAACCCTCGTCCCAAGTATGGACTTGCAGGTTGAGAAAACAAAAACAGGAAAAATCAGTTCAGTTATAACGCACTTATTCTACGACACGATATGACTCAGTCAAGGAACATATGACGACACGATACGACTCAATCAAGGTGCATGGGAGAACAAATCCAATTTGAACTATAATGTCAAACTATAAACAATGACGGTATATGAACGAGATAACTAACTAATACACATGATATGAAGAAAAACATACCAACCAAATCAATCCAATAAAAACTAACCGATGACATATAACTAGAAGAGAAAGAAAATGAGCATACAATAACTGTAAAGAAGGCAAGGTATACTTGCCTGGTGGTAGCACGTAGAACCAACAATATTTCGTTAATCGATGAGCCATAAAAGTCAACTCTCACAACAGTCTTCCGAAATTGAAACATATATTACCAATGTGTTCATATTAGTAAAATTAGCTAGGATAGCCTACCCATAAGTCCAATTTTGGACACAGGAGCAAACCGATAATTTTGGGCCAAAACGATATCCGTCGTTGGACTCGCTTTGCATCGAAAAGTATGCCACTACCTACGGTCTCTAAAGTCGTCAAACTATATGTCTACGGGTTCGGTTTGATGATACGAACCCAATCTTATGTCCAAAGTTGTATTCCAATCGACCGTGCACAAATTTGCCCGTTAGATCGGGTCGTGGGCCCGCCAAAATAGCATTCCGGTCGACCTTCTTAGAATTGGACCAAACTTCGCATACAGGACTAAAAAAATGACACAATCCTGTTGGCACAAGTTTCGTCTCGAGAAGATGAACGTGCACGAAGTTATGGGCTACTTTGCAAAGAGGCCGATACTGGGTATCTCGACGGATACACATCGATTTCGTCGCGCACACACAGCAAAATCAAGTTTCGTCGAATCCCACATGTCCGCAACATCCATACGCATCTTTCGATGCTCAAAGAATTTTATCACATTGCCCTATTTTTTGGGGCGCACGTCGTATCGGTGAGTTTTTAAGTTTTTGAAAACAGTTTTTATGGATTTTTTTTCTGATTTTTAAACAGATTAATCTAGATGTATAATGGATGAAATCAAAATCTAAATACAGCATTTTGAAGCCGTATGGGTTTTTGTTAAACCTATTCAGGTAGTTTTCTAGGTTAGTCGATGGATCGACGATTTGTCGCCGTCCAAAACAGGGTCGGGGAGTCGACATTCTGTCCTATTTCGAGACAGATTTTTGTCAACTTTGGGTCGATCTTCTGGCCAATCTAGTGATATAAATTTGAACTAATTGAAAGGACATAAACTCGAATAGGTTGGGGACATACCAGAGAAATTGGCTCACAAAATGATCAAGCGATCGTCGAGAACCATCATTGTTAAGTCAGTTCGATAATTGCTGCCACTGCTAATTTGTGGCCGCCGTTGCTGGTTCAGCGCGCGTGCATGACACTTTTGTTGGCCGGCGGTGGCCCGAGGCGGCGCGCACGCAGCATGGATAGGTCCAGCAATGGCTGGGGTTCATAGGGTTAATGTTTTCATCGATCGAAACACTTCTCTCCCTCTCGCTCGTTAAATACTAAGGGTCGGCTGCTGTATATGCATGTGGGGGTTGGGTGTTTAGCTGGGATGGAGTTTTGGCTATCGGGTCTGGGTTTTCATCGATCGAAACTCTCCTCAACCTAGAGTCTAAATTTACAGTAATATATATTTTCACACTCTATATCTGTAACTCCTCTTCCCGAAAATCTTGAAAATATTTTTATTTGAGTTAAATGGTAATTTTTGGAATTCATAAATAGTTAATTAAATAGTTATTATGATAGGATGCTTTAGTCATAGTTAAGATTTGGAGTACTAGATGACTAGAAATTATGGTACGGATAGTGTAGTGGCGTGCCTTGACTAGTGTTTTACCCATGGTAGGGAAGACCGAGCCATAGCGGTGTCCTTACTAGAAAAACTAGGCTATGTTGTGACTTGACTTCTAGAAATAATTTATTAGTAATTTATTAATATTTTGACTTTTAGGAAATCTGGTTGTACCAATTTAGCCCGGACTCGATCCTAACCCAAACCAAGCCCATGTTGGCAATTACTGCATCCAAGGACCCATGTAGCCATATTTTATGTGTGTCCAAATACTTTGTATTTATTTTTGGGAATTAAAAAATATTTTCTAAATGTTGGATATATGTATAATATAGGTATTGTTAATATTATATGGAATTTTCAAATGTTCGTACGATTTTTCTGTGGACCCATTTACAGTAGGAGTATAGTGCGTTCACCATAAACTATAGCGACTATTGCTTCATCTTGATTTGTTGTTATTGTTAGATTTATTAATATTATCATTATTATTATCAGTATTATTGATATTATAAATATTTATAAAAATATATTTATGTTTAGTTATTTTTGTGTTCTTAAGAAATATATAATACTTGTATGTACATATTTTTTTAGGTGTAAGCCCTACACCAGGGAAAATATATTTCCTATATATGTATAAATACTTAAAAATCCAAAAATAAATCATAATAATATATTTTCCCTAGTGTAGGGCTTACACCTAAAAAATATGTACATACAAGTATTATATATTTCTTAAGAACACAAAAATCACTAAACATAAATATATTTTTATAAATAATTATAATATCAATAATACTAATAATAATGATAATATTAATAAATCTAAAAATAACAACAAATCATGATGAAGCAATAGTAGCTATAGTTTATGGTGAACACACTATATTCCTACTGTAAATGGGTCTACAGAAAAATCGTACGAACATTCGAAAAGGCCATATAATATTTACAATACCTATATTATATGTATATCCATCATTTAGAAAATATTTGTTAATTCCCAGAAATAAATATAAAGTATTTGTACACACATAAAATATGGCTACATGGGTCCTTGGATGCACTAATTGGCAACATGGGCTTGGTTTGGGTTCGGATCGAGTCTAGGCTAAATTGATACAACCAGATTTCCTAAAAGTCAAAATATTAATAAATCACTAATTAAATTATTTTTAGAAGTCAAGTCACAACTTAGCCTAGTTTTTCTAGTTAGGACACCGCTATGGCTCGATCTTCCCTACCATGGCTAAAACACTAGTCAAGGCACGCCACTGCACTATCTGTGCCACGATTTCCAGTCATCTTGCACTCCAAATCTTAACTATGACTAAAGCATCCTATCATAATAACTATTTAATTAACTATTTATGAATTCCAAAAATTACCATTTAACTCAAATAATAATATTTTCAAGATTTTTGGGAAGATGAGTTACAGATATAGAGTATGAAAATATATATTATTGTAAATTTAGACTCTAGGTTGATTACATAGCTAGCTAAATACTGACCATGTTACTAGAATTTTGCTTGCATATGCATTCCTGCAGACCATTCACTTCTCCATTAGGACATTCACTTTCTACTTCTGCATTTACATTTAACCTTTTTGTTTCCTCCATTTTTTTTAATTACATCTCCATTAATTTCAGTGTGATCCCATAAATTTTTAGTTCCACACTATGAGACTTTATATATGCTTAAACTAGTTGTATCTTTTGTATCTAATGTTATTGTATCTTTGTGTTTTAATGGTTGTAGGTACCTGAACAATCTAACTTGCCTAAGACATATTTTCTAAAGGACTTCAAAAGAAAATATATTGCTTTTGGGCGCTTAAATTATGATACACCACCAAAAGAAGATGTTTAAAGTATCATCGTCGATGAAATCTTTGACCGCAATGCGTACTTGTTTCAAGGAGATGAAAAGTTGAAGACATTATGCTCGGTGATTTGATCAATTAGCCAAAAGAGTCCGTTCAGTTTATTAGGATTTAAATCTTAGGTTTTTCTTTTACTTTTTGGAATAAACTTTGCATGTACTCTAAAATTATATTATTTTTCGATTTGTATGTTATGTGTGAGAACAATTGCAAGTACTTGGATACTACAAAGACAATGACTAATTAGTGATATTCAATATTAGTTGAGATTCTTAAATGATTGGTTGTTATATTCATTCTGAATTGTGTATGCATTTTCAATTGAGTTTTTTGAATTACATTTAGATTCAATAAGTGCATGAAAACAGATTTGACTCATTAACAATAGTCATGGCGAATATTTTAAAAAAATTCGAAGGATATTGTCTGTCAAGAATGGGTAGTTATGTTTAATTAATTTAGCGGGTTAATTGACAGATCAAGTCAGTCGTTTATGATTTGACAGACCAAACCCGTCGTTCATTCCACCTACTTATCGACGGAAGAAAACCGTCGTTTCCCGTAAACTACAGTTTATTTTTGACGGACCATATGATGGACAAAAACTGTCGAAATATACAATTTTTGACGGCTTTGGTCCGTTGAGAAACACGAATTCTGGCGTAGTTAATATATGACAATATCTCCTGAAGAGATTTAAAATATCTTCCAAAGAGACATGGAATCTCCCGAAGATACTTGAATCTTTCGAAGAGATAGGAATCTCTAGAAGAGATAAAGATAAATCTCCAAAAGCGATCTATATTATCTCCTGAAGAGATAAACTCTAGAATAGATAAACCTTCAGAAGAGATCTCATGCGATCTCATGAAAAGATGAATCTCTAGAAGAGATGTACTATAATCTCCTGAAGAGATAATATTAATCTACTAAAGAGATATGATAAGATAATGTTGATCTCCTGTGGAGATAAATCTCCTGAAGAGATAAATCTCCTGTAGAGATTTAATATGAATAATATATCTAAAATGGTCAGGTCAATAGGATCCGTTACAACCAAAAGAACATGTTCTGGGTCCTGAAGTACCATATGTAAATACAAGTTCTTTATTATCATTCACTTAGCATAATTGTTTTTGTGAATATGCTGATATGCATCTACATACATATGTTGGAATGACATAGCACATAAATTTTTCTTGATGAATGTTTTAATCTAATGAGATATGCAGATGAATGGTATTTATCTGATACTCATTAAGGGGATACCACAAACAAGGTATGTTTTATAAATAATGTTGTAGGTATTTTAGAGATGGCTAATTAAATCACCGCAATAATTTTATCAAAGCAAACAGAGAATGTGCATGGCTATGATTTCAACAGTTCAACAATCAGGGGGAGTTGTAAGCTTCTAGGAATAACCAATAAGTCTACTAGTATTCGTTAGGATATGAGGATAATGTATAAGAATGTATAGACAAAGATTGGGGTGAGATGTAATATTCAAATGTATTAGGGGGTTGTTTTTCTTTCTTTATTGATGTAAGAACGATATGTAATTTTTATAATTTTTGTGGGAGCATCCTGAAGATGCATGTATCCCGGAGACATCTCTAAGTATGTCTTTGCTCATTGTACTTTTTTCCTTCGTTGAGATATTTTTCTACTGGGATTTTCTGTAGGACCGTTGAGCATCTCTAGAGGGAGGTGAATAGAGTGTGTGCGTGTGCAGCAGAAATAATCACCAATTAAAAATTAACAGATTATGAACTATGGCAGATATACTAGACAGTAAATTAAATACAGTAATTAAGAGATAGAAGATCAAACTCAGTGAACACCGCAATATATACTATTTTTCGCCTGAGAGGACTAATTCAGTCGCGAGTACTTTTGCCTGCTGTTAATCTACTATTTACAAGCTAAATAAGAGCTTGCGGTCTCTTTACAACACCATGCTTGGTGACAAGTGCACGACCGACTTCACAACACCATGCTTGGTGACGAGCGCACGACCGACTCCGAAAACTGAAAAGTTTTCTGACTTGCAACCTCTTTACAACTCTGTAAACCAAAGATTCTAAATCGAATAGAATATTTACTGGCTTTGGCTAAGAGTAGTATAGGTGAAATATGAAAGCTTTTAGATCACTGGAAAGACACTTAAAAATAGATAGAGAGAAGAGTGAATGAGTGATTAGAAATGTGAAAATCCTTCTTTATTTATAGTGTTTTTCCTGACCGAACTCGGACAGAATTCGGGCTGAGTTCGGATGCTAAGATCTCGCAAACGAACGTTGGATGCATATTTGGAGGCAACAGATATTCAAAATTCTCTGACCGAACTCGGATCAAACTCGGCCAGAGTTTTATCCGAATTCTGTCTAAGCAGAATAGGATTTTTGGGGTCCAAATTGCATATCGTTTTTGGGCTGCTTGGATATGTAGTTTTGAGATAGGTAGGTAGGCTTTTTGGATAGGTGGACTAGAGATAACCTAAGCTAGTAATATCCCGATCGATCTTACATTTATATTTTTTAGACTCAATAAAAGTAAAATACAGAAGAAGTATAAAAAGACTCGATCTGGATTCCGATACAATTGCTTTTGGATGATGACTTGAATGCTCTTTGTAGACGCAGGATGTAGACATAGTACGTTCTTTGGTATTGATTTCAGCAACCTATAACTTTAGTAGCAGTTCGTATATTTTTGCGTATCAACTTAAGTTGTCGTTGATTATCAAAATCAGGTGTGACCATTTAGGCAATGGGCCAACAATCACCCCCATTTTGATAATTGAAAAACTTGAGTCTATACCAAAATATAACTAAAATATAACTTTGAAATAAAATACCTGACTTGTTCATTGATTGAAATTTTTATCGTTGAAATTTGGTATTGCTCTTCTTCCCCTTTGTCATGTACACAAAATGATTAGCTCCCGCGCAATGTGTGAAGCCAACAATTTAACACAGACAAGGAAAGAAAAAGAGTAATATCCACAATACACAAGTCACAACATAGTAGAACTAGCAGTAGCAGTAGAATAAACTAAAAAACTCACATAACATGAAATAGAACTGAAAGAAAATACAGCATAAGTGCATAATAGTCATAACTGAAAGAGTTTATGACTGCTAAAAACTACTAATAAAAAGTCCAACTGTGAAAGTTTGGACTGCTACAAAGTACAACTACATAGATCATCACTCAAAAAATAAATCTCAAAAACTCTAAACTGAAAGATCATATCAAGCATCATCATCATCGGCTGAAACAGGTGGCTGAGGATCGAAGTAAGCAGTAGTCGGATCAAAGTATCCGTAGGTAGTCGGATTATCAAACCTCGGTCCATCGAAGCCAGATGATGGATCATCAGAACAGGATCAGTAGGGTGATGTGCCAGACTCCAGTATAGATCAGCAATACTGTTCCTCAATACCTGAGACTGTGAGGTACGATAAAACTCAATATCGACCTAACTTTGATGACGTTGTCCAGAGAGAGTGACAAAATCATCAAAGTGCTGATAAATCTGCGGATCAAATCCTGGAGTAGGAGCAGCAGGAGCAGGAGCGTCTGGGTCAGCCTGAGCCTCAGTAGGAGCAGTACCGGGAGGAAGTAGAGGTAGAGGATATTTACTAGATCTAGTCAGCTCAGAAGATGACGAGGAAATAGGACACAAGGCAAGGTTGATCTCAAATCTCCTGAAGATAGCTGCTAAATACATGGGGTACAGAAGGTTATGCTCCACTCGCCTATAACCAATCATCCAAGCCATGAAGGTCTTGGGGACAGAGAAAGGAACACCTAAGTGAATATGGTACATAACAGATATTTCAAGAAAGATAATCTCATCGCTAGATCCCTTTTTAGGAAGCAAGGCATAATAGATAAAACAATGCAACTCATAAAGGTTCTAATTAAGGTACTTTGCGTATAACCTACCACTGTGAGGAATAGGGTTAGGATGACATATTGCAACCTTAAAGGAGTCAAGGGTCATGTCTTTGGGAAATTGGACTTTATGAATGTCAACTAACGCCTAGCTGATATCCGGCATATGGAAATACTCACTGAGGTCAGTTGAGTTGAATTCAATTTCATGTCTGGTGACACAGGAGTAGATACTACCATCGGGTTTGACTTGCATGTTGCAGTAAAATATACGTACGACATTATCATAGATGTCACTAGAGGTTTCAAAGAAATCCCGGAGACTAAGTCTATCAAAAGTGGAGGTGTACTCCAAGAAAATAGTAAATTGACGTATCGTCCGGGGCAAATTTCCCGATAGCGAAAAGCGTCAAACCAAGAGTCCGCTATTTCCAAACATGGAAATAAAGACAAGTAAAATTCCTCTTCGCTAGTAGGGCGAGCAGGAATGAATACGTTGACCGGTTCATATTCAGAGGTCGAAGATGAACCAGCTGCGGAAGCTACTTTCTTTCTCTTATGGAGTTTGTGACCCATAGATGAAAATAAGAAAGTGAAAGAAATACCTCAAGAGAATGGAGAAAGGATGGAGAAAGTTACATTCTTGAGCTTCGTAAATCTAAGAATGAAGGAGGTAGGGCGCTTGGAATAGTTGAAAACTAGGGTTTTAAAGGATTTTCGTTCAGGTGTGAAGAAAAACGAAGGGGAAGATGGAGTTATATAGGAAGCTAGGGCCGGCTGTGCTGTTCTGGAAAACGAACCGATGTCAACCGAACTCTGTTCTAACTCGGTTTGAACTAGGTCCGAGTTCTGCCAGAGTTCTGCCATTTGTATTTCTAATTCATTTATACATAATGAATGATAAATAAACTTAATAACCATTCATTATTCAATTTAGTAATATCCATTACTTTGGGTTAGCTGTAGGGGCCGGATCCCAGCTAGCGGTAGTCCGAAGACACTTGGCACCGTGTCACTTAGACTTTTACGTCTTTATGACAGAATGACCCTTTCGGCTTGTACCCAAAATAACTTTAATTAATAAATGTCAAAATTATAAGTTATAAGAATTTTTATTAAACATAATGCATTATGAATCTGAAAATTCAAGTATGCCAAGTTCACGTCACAGATAATTGAAATGGTCTTCAGCCAGCGGTTTTGTGAAAATATCTGCTAGTTGGTGATCTGTGTCACTAAATTCTAAGAAAATATCCCCGTGTTGTTAGTGATTACGTTAAAAGTGATGACGTATCTCTATGTGCTTTGTGCATGAGTGACAAATAGCATTCTTGGTCAAATTATAATCATGCTAGTGTTATTACAATATATGAGAAACTTAGAATAGTACAGATTATAGTCTTCTAGGGTGTGCTTCATCCATAAAATTTGAGCACAACTGCGTCCTACGGTGATATACTCAGCCTCAGTCATTGATAGCGCTACAGAATTTTGTTTCTTGCTAAACCAGGAGATTAAAGCTTTTCCTAGAAAATGACACATACCGCTGATACTTTTACGGTCTACTTTACATCTTGCAAATTCTGCATCTGAATAACCGATTAGGTCAAAAGATGTGATTTTGGGATACCACAAGCCGACTGTAGAATTTCCCTTAAGGAATCGAAAGATACGCTTAACGGCGCATAAGTGTGATTCCTTAGGATTAACTTGATATCTAGCAAAAATGCAAATGCTAAACATGATATCAGGACGACTAGTAGTTAAATATAATAAACTACCAATCATACCTCGATACTTACGCTAGACGACTGGTTTGCCACTTTCATCAATGTCAAGCCGGGTTGATATATCTATTGGAGTTCTGATAGGCTTTACATTGTCGAAGTCATACTTCTCCAGTAAATCCTTCGTATACTTGGCTTGGTTGATGAATGTTCCCTGTGTGTGCTGTTTGATCTGGAGTCCTAGAAAGTAGTATAGCTCTCCCATCATACTCATTTCAAACTCATTCTGCATATACTTAGTAAAATTTTGACAAAGTTTTTCAATAGTAGAACCGAATATTATGTCATCTACATAAATTTGCACAAGAAAAATAGCATCATCTAAAGACTTGATAAATAAAGTAGTATCAACCCTTTCTTTTGAAAAATCATTTTCAAGTAGAAAGGCACTTAGGCGTTCATACCAAGCATAAGGTGCTTGTTTGAGTCTATATAGTGTTTTTCTAAGTTTGAAGACGTGATCGGGTTTTTGAAAATCTTTAAAACTAGGGGGTTGTTTCACAAAATCTTCTTCTTTCAAAAATCCATTTAAAAATGCACTTTTCATGTCCATTTGAAATAGTTTAAAATTGTGAAAATATATAAATGTACAAAACATGCGGATAGCTTCTATTCTAGCAACATGAGCATATGTCTCATCATAATCAATACCTTCCTCTTGATTATAACCTTGTGCCACTAGACGTGCTTTATTGCATAGAACTTGCCCATCCTCACTTAATTTATTTCAGAACACCCATTTGGTACCAATTATCGATTGACCAATAGATTCGGGAACAAGTTCCCAAACTTGGTTTCTCTCAAATTGATTAAGTTCCTCTTGCATGACATTAATCCAAAATTCATCATTAAAAGCATCTGCTACTGTCTTAGGTTCTACTTGAGATATAAAAGCAACATTAGCTACTATATCAGTGTCTTTAGTAGAAGAACATATACTTACACCTTTTGATACATCACCTATGATGAGCATCTCTGGATGGTCTGGCAAGAATTTCCAAGATTTGAACATTTCTGTTAGATCTTCCACAGGGCTCTCCTTGGTAGTAGTATCTTTAGATGATTTGGATTTAATCAGTGCATCTTTTATTAAAAACTCTATATCCCTTACTCTTAGCAGCATATCCAAGAAATATTCCTTTATCTTCTTTAGAGTCAAACTTACCCAATTTATCCTTGGTGTTCAGGATAAAGCAGCGACATCCAAAAACATTAAAATAAAAAATATTTGGAATCCTTCCAAACCATATCTCATATGGTTTTTTCTTCGAAATAGGTCAAATTAACACCCTATTTAAACATGGCAGGCTGTACTAACAGCTTCTGCCCAAAAATATTTAGAAAGATTATGCTGATTTAATATAACTCTAGTCATCTCGCTTAGAGTACGATTCTTCCGCTCCACAAAACCATTTTGTTGGAGAGTTATAGGATAAGAAAATTCGTGGTAATATCCACTATCATAAATTTTTTTTGAAATCAACATTTACGAATTTGCCACCATGATCACTTCGGATACAAGTAATTATGAAGTCTTTTTCGTTTTGTACCTTTTTAAAAAATATCTGAAATTGAAAAATAGCATCACTTTTATTTGATAAAAAGTAAACCCATGTATAAGGAGAGAAATCATCAACAATCACAAAAGCGTAGAGCTTACCGCCAAGACTAGCGACTCTACTAGGACCAAAAAAATCTATATAAATTAACTGCAAGGGTCTAGAAGTACTCAAAACATTGATGGATTTAAAAATGACCTAGTTGTCTTGTTCTTTTCACAGTCAGCACATACCATGTCTCTTTTGAATATGATTTCGGGGAGTCATTTTACCAATTTTTTGGTGTATAGCCGTGAGATAGTATCCATATTGGCATGTCCTAGCCTCATGTGCCATAGCCAACTTTTATCTTGATTTGCTACTAGGCACCTTCCTACATTGTTAGTACTATCTAAAAAGAAAACATAAATGTTATCTTCCCTAATCCCTTCATATACAGGATTACCAGATGACATTTCATATATAGAGCATTTATCTTTTACAAAGTTGATACTATAACAATTATTTCCCAAGTGACTTATGCTCAGTAGGTTATGTTTGAACTCCGTAACTAGAAAACATCTTTTATTATTGGGTAAGGAGACATACAACCAGTGCCATTTCTAATTATATCACATCTCAAGTTATTTTCGAAGGAAATATATCCTTCTTTCTTCATCGATAGCGTAACAAACAAAGATGCATCACCAGTCATGTGCCGTGAACATTCGCTATCGAGGATCCACTTGCTTCTAGCATGAGAGGGTTGAGGGTCCACCTACAGAACGAGTAGATGAATCCTTTGGTACCCATTTCTTGATGGGTCCATTTTGATTAGTTCTAGGTATCCAAATAAGTGCCTGGTTGTCAACAAGTTTTCTTGCTAGATAATACTGTGATATGTGCCCGTGAGTACCACAGTATGTGCAAGTAAGTTTTGAAAAGTGCTCTTTGTTTCTGTGTTGACATGCATTTGTGTCTTCTTTAAAAACCTATAAGTGAAAGCATAATTATGATTAACGTATTGCTTGCGTGCTTTCTGTGGTTTAGTCCTCTTAGTTGTATGCTTAGCATTAGGACTAACCTTAGGCTATGTCACAGGAATGACCTGTTTGCCTAACTTGATCTCTAACTTTTTGGAGACTGCAAAAGACTTCTTATATTTGGCAGTCATATCAACGAGTCTTTGCTCTGTGACTAAGTATCTCTTCTTCTCTATGTCATAAAGCTCTTGTATTTTGATATAATCTCTTTCTTTCTTTTCGATGGTGAGGATAGCCTCATGATAGTATACTTTGAGCTTGGCTATCTCATTTATGTTACCGATAGCAGATGTCTCTTTAATGTCTTCAAGAAGATTAGACAATCTTGCTACTTCGGTTGTGCATGCCTTAACCTCTTTGCGAGATTGCTTGTACTTGTCTAACACATTTATGTGTTCTTTAAGTAGTTCGCTAAAGGCATTCTCTAATTCATAGAAAGTAAAGTCATCATACAAAGGGTTAGATGATACCTTATCGAATGCCATAAGACAAACATTAGTAGTACCACAGGGTCTGTCCTCTTTCTCAGATTCACTGGCATCACTTTCGTGCTAAATACTTGTGTTTGCATACTTTCGACCTGTGGTAGCTTTCCTGCTTGATTTTGATCTACCATATGGACTGCTTTTCTTTGACAGTGGACAGTCCTTCTTCATATGCCCTGACTTCTTGCATCTAAAACATATTGTTTCTTCTTTATTGCTTTCATGGACGTATTTTTTCTTTCGGTTTGATCTCTCAAACTTTAAAAATTTTCTGAAGTTAGTTACTAGCATGGCTTGCTCATCACCACTTGATGATTCTTCGTCAGAATCATTGTTTGCAACTCTTTTTACTTATACTTTGAAGGCGATAGATTTTTCCTTGGGGGTTGATTCTTCAAATTCTTGTAGGTCCAACTCATGGGTCATCAGCTTGCCTATAAGGGTTTCCAGAGTTATTGTGGTGAAATCGTTTTCTTCAATGATTACAGTTGCCTTTGGGTTCCAATTCTTGGTTAGAGTCCGTAACACCTTTCTGATCATCTCATGGTTACTGTAATACTTACCAAGAGATTGCAAAGGATTAGTAATAACTATGAAACAAGTAAACATCTATGTAACTGACTCGCCGGATTTCATCTTAAATGATTCATATTCCTGTGTTAGTCTGCTAATTTTGGATTCCTTCACTTGGGAAGTACCTTCATGAGTTATCTCAAGAAGTCTCCAAATATCATGAGACGTAGTACAGGTAGAAACACAATTAAACTCCGTCTTGTCAATTGCACAAAATAGTGCATTGATAGTACGTGTGTAGAAGCATGGAAAATAACAAGAAAAGCCCATGTGGCTCAGGCAGAAAGAGCCTCATGCGGCTCAGGAATCCGTTAGACATTCATGCGGTTCAAAAGTTCAAAAAAGCCTCATGCGGCTCGAATATTTCCATGTGGCTCAGAAAGGAGCCACGTGGCCCAAAGCAGTCCGCATCTACAGCTGGCCATAAAGCAACTGCCTCATTAAATGTTCTGACGGCAGCTCTGACAGAAAGACGAAGTGACAACTCTGACATAAAGTTGAAATTATAGCCCTGACATGATGGCGTGCTCCTAGGGAAAAGAAGAAAATCTTTTATAGCTGGCACGATCTGTCAAGTCCAAAGCTCCCTATGCGGCTGCCACTCCCATGTGACTGACACCCCTATGCGGCTGCCCCCTTCATGCGGCTGCCACCTTCATACGGCTGCCTCCTTCATGCGGCTGCCACCTTCATGCGGCTGTCCCCTTCATGCGGCTGCTACCTTCATGCGACTGCCACCTTCATGCGACTGCCTCCTTCATGCGGCTGCCACCCTCATGTGGCTGCTACCTTCATACGGCTAGGAGTATGGGGGCCACCCATATGCGGTTCATTTAGAGACCGCATTCATACGGCTCTGTCAGGACGTCCCACTCACGACAGTTGAGACAGGTAGCAGTCCTCATGACAGTTGAGACACATGACAGACCTCATGACAGTTGAGACACGTGGCGATCCTTATGACAGTTGAGACACGTGGCAGTCTTATCCCCTTGGAGTTACGGCTGCTAGTAAATCATAACAACCCAGATTTGTTATAATCATCATAATTACCCAGATCAAAACAGATTTGTTGTAATTAAGCAAATTGAACACGTGGCGGAAGATCCGAGCTTGTCATGACGAATTATGAAGATTCATTGCAATCAGCATTAATTGCCTATGCGGATTTGGTGCAATCAAAAATTGACTGCCCAGATTTGATGCAATCAAGATTAATAGTCCAGATTATTGGCCGTCGACTTTTCAAGAGGCAATCATTGCAAACCCTAATGATCACACCCTACTTCTATAAATAGCAAGGTGCCATTCCCTTGTAAACAGAGGAGGGGAAAGGAAAGAGAAAATGGAGAGAAGAGAGGGAAAAGAAAAGAACAGAGAGATACTCTTCACTCGGCTAGACACATAGAGAGATAAAGGTACGCACAGAAGAGTTTTCCCACACATCCCGAGAGTATTTCTTCATCAGAGTCAAGGCTACGTCCGATCATCCAAGGAGTAAGGCAGAGCTGCCGTCGCTTTCCCGAGCCTCTATCGTCACCCCCAGAATAAAAAAATAAACAATCGTACTTAGATTACTGTACCTAGGTTTTCATTCCTAGGCTTTCTTTGTACGAGCGAGTTTGTATTGTGAGTCTAAGTTCAGTCCTCCTATATAATTGTTCTATACTTTTATAATCAATGGCAAACACGATGTCGACTCTGCTGGGGACTGACTTCTCCACGGCTGAGAAGTTGGTGACGCAATCGGACGCAGCCAAACTTGGATCCACTCAACAAATGCTGGTCGCCCGGTTCGACCAACATGCATTTGAAGAAATGCTCTCCGACGGGAGCGCTGGCCCGGTCCAGCAGCGAGCCCGCACGAAGAAGGCCCGTAATGAGTGGAGGCCCAAATCATTCGCTCCTTCCCAAACTCTCGAAGAAGTACTCTCTGTTGCTCAAGACGGTGAAGAAAACTCTCATGCGGCCCTGCTTCAGGCCATAGAGGACTCTGCTGTCCCCAAGTTCGGCAGAAGAAAATACTATGATACAGGACTTGCAGGAACAAAGAGGAACTCTATGCAGACCAAGCCGCATAAGGGTGCCAGCCGCATGAAGAAGGCTCATGCGGCCGCAACTGCCAGCCGCATAGAGAAGACTCATGCGGCCACAGAAGTCAGCCGCATGCAGGCAGCCTGCACGGTCATGACTTCCAGTCGCATCCCGAAGGTTCATGCGGCTACCGCTCCCAGCCGTATACAGAAGGGTCATGCGGCCGCACATGCCAGCCGCATACAGACAGCCTGTACGGCCACCAAACCCAGCCGTATGCCATCTGCTCCATGCGGCTCAAGGTCAGTCTTCGACTGCCTCTCAGGCGATCCTGACCCCAGATGCTCTCATGTGCCAATCTCTGTGGACTCTTCCTACTATGCACTCTCAGGTGCTAGAAGGAAGAAGTCTTGGGAAGCACGGGCTCGTCGAGCTCGGACAAATGTCCCAATTTTTGACTATCAGGGCGCCCCGTTGATTATTACACGGGCCCCTGATGGAAAGTTGTATAAAACTATCCGTGTCCAGCCCCGGGCATCCAACGAACGGGATAGTTATCAAGAGTCTCCTAACAATGATCAGGGGCAAGTACTCGTACTACCCCCACATCAGGGAGTAGGCAGGATGCCAACACACTCATGTGCTCAGAACTTCCGGGCCCACAAAATGGGTGACTTGCGCAACGTAATTCTTCACAAACGCAAGAAAAGAGACGAAGACTCGGTGTGCAGAGAGTCCTTTCGGGGACATCACTGCACCCAAGTCATTGTCAATTGCTGCTGCAATAAGGAGGTAGTACAAGAAGACCGATAGTCCGTCTTCCAACGACTGCAACACCCAAGCTCAAAAGACGAAGTGCTTCTCGTCGCCTCCTGCAATTCTGTTCTGAAGATTCCTGGTAGCGGTAGAGGAAAGAAAACAAATGTCTCCAGTCCAAAAATCTCCACCGACGTAACCAAGAAACTCTCTTCTAAGCGGTTGTCTACCACCGTTACAGGAGGAGTTTACCATGGTACCCGCTCAAAGACGAAATCTGCCACACTTGGAGATTCGTCGTCCGCATCTCTGGAAGGCACTGGAGTCGGGGGTAGCACTCCCCCAAATATCCACGACAATCCAGTGTTCCAAGAAGATAATCCAGAGAAAATGATTCACCCAACAGATGCAGCAAAACCCGACGTCCCCCAGGACGTCCACAACTCTCAAGATGAGGCGAGCTCTGAAGCTGGAGGTACCACTCCTTCTGAGTCCGAACCAGAGGAGAATATTCCCACGTACCCTGACGATTTCTCTGTACAAGGGTATGACTCAGAGGGCACATCCTCCACCGTTCCTTCCATCTCTCATCACGTGAGGACGGTATTCATGACGGATAGCAACCAAGATGGTTCCAGTGATCGCCAACGCATCGACACTCTGGAGGCCATACTGCATGCCTTAGTCAAGTCCATGGACGAGATCAAAGTGGCCCTTCCAACTCTGCAAGGAAGGATGTCTGGCCAAACAAGCTTAGGTCCCACGGTCAATGTGGACTCGAACTCAGCTGCACCAAACTCGGGTGATAATCCTCCTGAAATGTCGGCTCCCACCGCTACAGTCAAGGCCAGAGAGGCAAGAAAAGAGGTCCAGGAGCTCCGGGCCATGTTCCACGCCTGAAAAAACTGCCAAGACCTCAGGATACGACAACCATATCCTGCTGCATGGAGAGATGTTCCCTTTCCACCAAGATATAAACCATTTAACATTAATCCATATGATGGAAAGACATCTGCAAGCAGTTACATCACCTACTTCGAAGTCACAACCGACCATCTGCCTCATGACGACGCCATCCTTACACGGTTGTTCATCGGAGCGCTAGAGGGGGTCGCCTTCGACTGGTACCGCAACTTACCAGACAGCTGCATACATTCCTTCGTCGGCTTCAAACATATATTCCTAGAGAGGTTCTACGAAGTAGGACAAGACGTGATAATGTCCACCCTCATGGACGTTGTTCAGGGAGAAAAAGAGCTGACAAGAAACCACATCGAGCAGTTTCGCCAGACCGCGATGAAGTTGCCTTCCGATAACCCTGATTCCTCCTTAATTGAAATTTGCCAAAAGAGGCTGCTTTCCACGATCAACCTCTGGATGGGCAAAAGTCAGTTTAAGGATTGGAAGACTTTCATTATCAGCGCCACTAGCGCAGAAGACAAATTGAAGAAAGCTCGCCAATTGGGATTACACGTCTCAGAAGGAGAGGACAAGGGCAAACGCCCTAGCACCAACAGCAACAATGGTGGTAACCCCTCCAATAATCAAGACAACAAGGGCAAACAGGCTATAGTGGCCGACACAGCCCCAAAACCCAAATCAAAGCCGACAGAAAAGCAGTAGCCTTAGATGACCTACTCCTTCGAGGACGACCATGTCAAGCCCATCTTGGACATGCTCATACAAGGAGGTCGAATTCAGCTCCCTCCTCCGAGGCGTGAACCTCGTCCTGCGAAAATAGAGAGCCCCAAGTATTGCCACTATCATCGCTATGTCCACCATGCTACATATGACTGCTACCAACTGAAGCGATACATCCATTATCTTATCGATTCTAAGGCCTTGGCCATCGATTTTGAAGAGGTGACCGTAGCAGCCAACACGGTGTCAGTATAATTCGGTAGCTTCCCTTCGATGAGGACTCAAGATGGAGTAGTGTCCGTCCCCAGAGCAAGGATGGAGATCGCTAACCTTCCACCTCTCCGAGACCAGGCTGCTGGTCTAGTACCCCTTACCACACCACGAGGAGAGATCATGTGGGTCCATCCAGACCTGATACCTGAGGTGATTCAATCAGCACCTCCCTCCACCAGCAAGAAGAAGAATGGAAAAGTCAAATCATGCCGCACAATCTCGGTAAAGGTCGAAGAAGCTACTGCCGTCGTTACCCATTCCGGCGTACAAACCCAACCTCCACCGGGTAACTCGGCTGAAGATCATCAGCCAACAGCTGCTAATGCTCCAGGACCTTTGCAGCCTTCGACGACCGACAAGCCTAGGCTAAAAGAGACTTGCTTCGATAAACTGCTCCGAAGAGAGAAGCCTCATGGGCTGGAGAGGCCCTACAACTTTGATATTTTGGCACAATTGGCCAACATACCAGCCAAATTATCACTATACGAGCTCCTGAGGCTCTCCAAGGATGTTCGCATCGCATTAAGCGAGGCACTCCAGAATGCCGATGCATATCTGGCTCAGTCAAATCTCACTGGGGAAATCTCACCTGCAGATCTCCAGGACATCGCTTACACGGGTTCAATGCCGAACATTGTCTTCACTCCGCAGGATATGCTTATCAAGACCAACCTGCACGATCGCCCTCTGTATTATACTAGGTACATTAGCGATATCAAGGTGGACCGGATGTATATTGATCCCGATTCTTCCATAAGCATCATCCCGAAGAACTTACTACACCATCTGAGCATCCTAATGCATCGTCTGATGCCGACAAGCACCGCCATCAGCGGTTTCAATTCAGGCAGAAGCTATTCGATCGGAAAGATTCACTTGAAGTGCCAAATCGGCGACCTTCAGTCAGAAGTGACCTGCTATGTCATAGATGTGGACACTTCCTACAACATTCTCCTGGGGCATCCGTGGATACACGACTACATGATCGTGCCCTCCACACTGTACCAGTGCTTCAAGTATGTCGACAAGTACGGCTTCGTAAGGACAGAATTTGCCAACATCGATCCCTTTAAAGGGGTCGAATCCTACTATCCCGACTCATGCTTGTACGAGAAGTCGAAAAGATACCTTGTCGAAGGAGATATTCAAGCTCCGACTGAAGCGATAACTGGATCGGAAGAACCTCTGATGATCCACCTTCAAGCCCGCAAACCTGGCAGAACTGCACCACTTACAGCCACTCTGCGTAAGGATGCAATCAGCCTCTCTGCACAAGAAGAGCAGATGATAATCCGACTGCCAAGGTCTGGCCAAGCGCCACGACCTACGACAGAGACAATGACAATCAGGCTGCCTAAAGCTAGATAGCAACAAATAGAGGAGCTTAACCCCTCGGTCAAGCCGATGACGATTCGTCTTCCCAGAATGAATCAGCAGCCAAGCGCTAAGACGGGGACTGCTAGCCAGCCAACAAATCCCCGTCCAGTATCAAGCACCAAGCTGGGGGTGGCTGGTACGCCAACGACTCCACGTTCTGCTCCACCAGTGGAGCCCCTGACGATTAAGCTGCCCAAGTCATCCTCCCAGTCTTCATTTACACAGGGGGTTATTGAAGAAGAGCCAGAACTGACCAAGTATGTGGCTGCTCACACTGATGTTCCATCTGCAGATGATGTAATCCCACTAGAAAAGATATCTTACTTCATCAATAAAGGGTTATCTTTGAATTATCTCGAGCTTAATAAGCTTTGTACAAAGTATGCTTTGGAACACGATATAGGCACACACCTGCACACACAGGTAATAAATGTCTACACCGTAAACCAACTTACTCCAGTGGAAGATGCTTATCGCATAATCGATGGAAAGAATCATCCAATCATCTTCGGCCGCAAGAATGATCCACAACCCTTCAGGATAGAAGAAGTGGAGCTCGAACCCGACACCGGAAGACTGCCCCTTTACCTGTATAGTTCCCAATCCAAGTACCTCATGCAAAAACAAAGGTATGATCTGGAAACTACACCAGGCTTAAACTACGGCACTGGACGGCGGTTACCTTTAAAATTACCGGCCCCGACTGGGAAACCACGAGACTATTACAACAAAATATTATGTGGGCTAGGTTATGTTACACCGGCAACGACCCCGAAAAGCTCAGACGAGGAATACGACTGGCATTCACACTCAACCGGATCACCAACTTCCGATTCGGAGGACAGCATCGGGGACGTATTCAGGCAAGTCTTGTCCGTCAATATGGCATTTGTCGACGCCTACGAAGAAGATGAAGACATTTTTAAACTTCTTAAGTTAGAGCCGTGGGCACAACAACTGGATGTGCAATGGGAGAAGCGGTTCGTACAAAGAGAGCCTCCCACCGAGGATGAGGTTGTGCAAATTGATCTCGGTGATGAGTCCTCTCCAAAGCCCATCTTCGTCAGCAAAAGTCTGACAGACGAAGAGCAGGAATCGCTGCTACAACTCGTCAGAGAATACATCGACGTGTTCGCCTGGAACTATAAAGACATGCCATGACTGAATCCCGAGGTTGCACTTCACAAACTCAACATCCGTCCAGACGCAAAACCGGTCAAGCAACAGCAACGACGGTTCAGCCCCGACATCATGAATGCCATTAAAACTGAGGTCAATAAACTGATAGCCAGTGGCTTCATCCGCGAGGAACAGCATCCAGACTGGGTCGCCAACATAGTACCCATCCTCAAGAAGAATGGAAAGATTCGATTCTGTATCGACTTTCGCAATCTGAACGAGGCATGTCCTAAGGATGAGTTCCCCCTCCCTATCACCGATATCATGATTGACAACACCTGCGGCTTCGAGCGTATGTCATTCATGGATGGTTTCTCGGGGTACAACCAAATTAAAATATTCCCTGATGATGAAAAACATACATCATTCCGAACACCAATTGGCACATATTGCTACACAGTCATGCCTTTTGGTGTAAGGAACGCTGGCGCCACCTATCAAAGAGCTATGATTGTCATCTTTAGAGACCACTTATGCAAGATAGTAGAATGGTACGTCGACGACATTTCCGTCAAAAGCCGCTCTAAATAAGATCATCTGTATGATTTGAGGACAGCGTTCGACCTGATGCGAGGGCACAATTTGAAAGTGAATCCCACGAAATCCTTCTTGGGCGTATCCAGCGAGAAGTTCTTGGGTTTCATTATTACTTCCCAAGGTATCCACATAGACCTCGAGAAGACGAAGGCAATCATGGTAATGGATCCCCTAAGAAATCTCCGTGAACTAACAGGGCTTCAAGGTAGACTAGCTTACATCAGGAGGTTTAGCTCTAATCTCTTCGGACGATGTCAACCATTCACCCACCTCATGAAGAAGGTCGTTTCATTCGTATGGGATGAGGAATGCCAGCGTGCCTTCGACAGCAATAAAGAATATCTAACGAACCCTCCAGTCCTGGTAGCCCCGGTTGCTGAAAGACCATTCCTACTCTATGTAAGAGCGATGGAACATTCTCTCGGTGCTCTTCTAGCATAAAACAATGATGCAAGCCACGAGCAGGCTATATATTACCTCAGCCGAATGATAATGGGGCCGGAATACCGATATACTGTCGTAGAAAAGGAGTGTCTTGCTCTGCTGTTCGCCATTCAGAAGACGTGATACTATGTCACGGGACAAACCATCCATGTCGTATCGAGAGTCAACCCCTTTAGGGTTCTCATGACCAAGCCAGGTGCACTCAGCTCTCGCCTCGCTACCTGGGCGATTTTATTGTCTCCCTACCACATGATCTTCGTCCCACAGAAGGCTGTTAAAGGTCAAGCTCTAGCAGACTTTTTAGCAGCTCATCCAGGATCGGAGTCAACCAGAATAGACGAATAGATTCCAGATTAGATTGCCAATTCAAATATGGCTTCTCATGATGCCGTATGGCAAATGTTCTTCGACGGCGCTTCTAGAACTAGGCCCAAGGGCAACATCGTCAATGGGGTCAGAGTGGTGCTGATTTCTCCCACCGGGCTAGTAATTAATCGGGCTTATTCCCTTACGGAACCCTGTTCAAACAATGTGGCCGAGTACAATACTTTGGTCATTAGCCTCCGACTTGCCAAGGAGCTGGGGGTAGAGTACCTTGAAGCATACGGCGATTCGCAGCTAATCGTTAACCAGATCCGGGGCTCATACGAAGTGCGTCACGAAGACATGATTCCCTATCACCAAATAGCGATTGACATCATCTCGTCCTTGGAAGGGTTCTTCATAGAACATGTTCCCAGGCTCCAGAACATTGAAGCCGATGCCCTAGCAGGCCTTGCCGCTTCCTTAGCAGTTCCGAATCATGCTCATCATCTGGTTGACATCATAGGCCGTGAGTTGGTCTGTCTTAAGAATAATGTTTAATGTATTGAGAGTTACTCCGCACTGACAGTCGACGAAGCACCAGACTGGAGACAACCATTCATCGACTTTATTGTCTACGATATCCTGCCAGATAATCTGAAGGAAGCCACTTCTATCAGAAGACGCTCCCTCAGATTCTTCTACGTTACAGAGACGAAAATGCTATATCGGCGATCATACGATGGATTACTGCTTCGATGTCTGTTAAATACAAAAGCCAAAGAAGCCGTGCGTGAAGCTCATGACGGTATCTATGGGGCCCATCAGCCTGGCCCGAAACTACAAGACCGCCTTCGCCGAATGGGCTACTACTGGCCCACGATGGTTGCCGATGCGATAGACTATGCAAAAAAAATTCAAAGCCTATCAAGTCCACGCAGATTTCATCCACCAGCCATCCGAATTTCCACATCCGACGGTGGCATCCTGGCCATTTGAAGCATGGGAATGGACATCATTGGTCCGATCACTCCACCTTCATCCCGAGGCCACCGATTCATACTCGCAATCACAGATTATTTCTCCAAATAGGCGGAGGCTATTCCGCTGGCAGAAGTCAAGACTTCAAATGTGATCAGCTTCCTCAAGCATCATGTTATCTACCGCTTTGGACTGCCACGAAGGATCATCCACGATAATGGTCCGCAGTTCGCAAGCCACGCTTTCTATCGATTTTATGACAAACACCGAATCTAGAATATTGCTTCAATACCATACAACCCAGCGGCTAATGGTCTGGCTGAAGCATTCAACAAAATAATCATCAAGCCTCTCAAGAAATTTATATTATCAAACAAACGCGACTGAAATAAAAAGCTTGACAAATGCTTATGGGTGTACCGTACTACAGTACGGACGACCATTGGGAATATGCCATTCTCTCTAGTATATGGGAGTGAGGCGGTTCTCCCATTAGAGACTCAAATCCCCTCACTCCGCGTCGCTCTCGCCTACCATAGATGATAATCACTATCGCCGACTGCAAGAGTTGGAAGCCCTAGACGAGAAGCGCCTGTTAGCTCAACAACGAATCGAGCTGTACCAAGCCCGTATCTCCGGAACCTTCAACAAGAAGGTTAAAATCAGAACATTCCAAGTGGACAATCTTGTTCTGGCAGTTCAGAGGCCGATGGCTATGACTCACAAAACCGCCGGCAAGTTCCAGCCAAAGTGGGAAGGCCCGTTCATCATCGATGTTGTATTCTCCAATAGAGCTTACCGTCTCGCAAAACAAAATGGAGATTTGCTCATGTTTCCCATCAACGACAAGTTCTTAAAGAAGTATTACGTCTGAAACGACATCCTCCAGGGTGTTGAGTTATATACCCTGTGGTACCGCTAAACTCACATTCCGAATTTAGATCTTCCAGAATGACGAGTTACGTACCCTCTGGTACCGCTGAACTCACATTCCAAATCCAAATATCCCTGATGATGAGTTATGTACCCTGTGGTATCGCTGAACTCACATTCCGACTACAAATTCCCCAAAATGACGAGTTACGTACCCTCTAGTACCGCTGAACTTACATTCTGACTCCAAATCTCCCAGATTGTTGAGTTATTACCCGTAAGTATCGCTGAACTCACATCCTGGTCACTACAGATAAATCTATATCGTATCTTTTTAGGTAGTAAGTCATGTATGATCATACCTCTGAACTTTCCTCCTAAAAGAGCTCCCTCCTTATGATCCAATACCCGTACTTTCAGTGCACAAAAATGGTAATAGATCCACAGATTTTTCGAGACAACCACGTCGATGTTACCTCTGAGTTATTTCCCTTTCATCAAAAACAAACTGCCTCTCACATAGAACTTCCACGTCCTCATTACCTCTGAGTCGTTCTATTCATGGAGCCCCCTCCTGCCATGTCCTCATTACCTCTGAGTGGGAAGGCTCCATCGAAGAAACCCTCATATTTACCATGTCCTCATTACCTCTGAATAAGTATGCTAGTTCTCTCTCGACTTATTATCCGTACCAAAAAAAACCCCCAGGGTACGCCAAGGATAATAGGCCAACAAATGTCCTTTGTTGACCACAAATGTTCTCAGGTGACCACAAATGTCCTCTGTTGACCGCAAATTTCTCATCATGTCCCGGGAGCCCAGTTGCTCCATGGCATTCTTTCTCCCGATACCGGTAACTTCCATGGCCACCTCACTATGGAATTTTCTAAGTATCTCCATCAACTTGTTATCCGTACCTGAAACTAAGGTATGCCAGGGATAGCAAGTCCACAAACAGTCCTCCAGTGGGGCGAATACCACAAACACAATAAGCAGTACAAATGAAGGGTAGAATAAAATATACTCTTTTATTTGTAATTCAAAAGTACTACATGTTCTGGGGAGTGCGTCCCCCTCAAGAAAGGAAAAGAACGAAAATGAAAGAAGGAAAAAAAACCGACTATGGTTCAGCAATACACAATTCCATAAGACAGTCCCTCAGCAAGACAGTCGACCGCTCAAACCCCTGCCTGGCCCGACGCTCGGCCTCCTAAGTTAGCCTCTCCGCATCTTCTAGGTGCGCATGAGCCCGCCAGCCATCCTCAAGCTTCTTCAAAGCACGCTCCAGGCTAGCAGAAGCTCGAGAGACCCTTTCGGCCTCCTGAACGATCAGCTCTTTATCCGTACGGGAAGCTTCAAGCTCAGACTCCAAGAAGGCCAGCTTCCTCTGGAGTTCGAGGATCTGCTTCCTTGTATCAATTGCTCTGCGAGAGGCGGCCGCTTCCCGAGCTAGGCAATTCTCACTCCTGCGACTCAGTTGATCATATTGAAGAGATAGGTCACCGAGGTCCTTCATTATAACCTGCTTGGACTTATCTCGTATAGCCCTTACCTTCTCCAGGACAGTGGTAAGGCAGCCCCGCTCCTAATCTATTGCTGCAGACAGATCAGCTTGCCGCAATACTAGAAACTGGGCCACGAGCTGATCAGCCTCTAACAATTTGGGCTCCAGAAGTGCAGCTATCCCTGCCCCACCAGGGAGGGTTTTAAGAATGTCAATATAGCCTTGGGCATATTGTCGGGCCAAGGCAAAGGGGGTCCCCCATTCTACAGCAGCTTCGACCCCTCTCTTCAAGTGGCGGTAGAAACTGTTAATTACATCCTATGACGCCTCATCCAGAACTTTCGTAGAGGATGGCGTCAGAGGAAGTATAGCTGGCAGTGTCGAAGGAGATACGCTAGAACCTGCCACCCCTGCCACCAGGGAAACAAATTCCGAACGAAAAGACGCTTAGCAGCTTGTTCCTCCTCCGCGGCCCGGAGAACCTGGATACTCGGCAAGGCGGAGAGGTCGACCCCCGAAGCTATATGAGCAGAGGAGGACGCAGGAATCATAGCTCCTTGCCTCGGTTGTGCTGCCACTTGATCTCCTGAACTCGATCCGGCTGGAGACCCCTCAATATAAGTTAGAAGGGGAGGGGGCACACTCCCCTCCACCAGATTCTCGCTGGTTGAACCTTCCATAATAATATCCGTCATTGGCAGTGAAGAAGCAGGACCTGTATGTCCAGAGCAACTATCAATCATCTTAACCCGAAGGATGTGATGATAGAGCGAATAAACCTCCTCACTGGTCAAGATCTGACTTGGCTTACCAGAGGAGGGTTACGAAAGTTTAGGCTCGATCTCAGTCATCATGCCCTCCTCACTGGCGACATCCGAGACGAATGCCATGGGTTCCTCCGCTCCAGCAGTCCCGGAGGTAGACTTAATGGGGTCCACATCACCCGGCTGGAATCCAGTACCCTCAAAAATTGGCTCGGTAGGGTCCACATCGCCCTGAATGGAGACCTCCCCGACGGAAGGAGCTTCAGCCATCGCCAGAAGAACCCCGGCAGCAATGATCTCGGTACACATGTCACTAACCAAAGTGGCTATGACCGGATCAGCTTCAGGAACATCAGCTGGTTCTGAGAAATTCCTTTCTTCTGACGCCTACAAAGAGAAGAAAAACGATTAAGCAACAGTTCAGGGAAAATAAGGACTAAAGGAGAAGATAGCTGCAGTTTAATTCACCTCCAAAACGGCATCATCACCTTCACCTCTCTTTTTAATGAACAGCACGCGGCATCTTACCGCAACTCGCTTCGTAGAGTAGGTTCTGACTCTATCAGTAGACACGCGCCTGTCTCGCTTGCGCGAAAGACCAGGTACGATGGGCGGCTGATCCGCCACCACCTTACCAGGTACAACAGACGGCTGATCCGCCACCATCTCATCTGGAATGACAGGCGGCTAATCCGCCCCAACATCTTCCACAGGAGGAGAAGAGTTATCTACATCACGCTCGTCATTCTCTTCGTCCACATCGATGGACTCTGAGTCAGGCACGGGAATTGTGTTCGCCCTCCTCTTCCTCGTCTTCGACCCCTTGGGCTTCTCCGCTAAGCCAGTACCCACGATGAAGCTGGTACTCGGATCAAAATTAATAGGAGGCTTTCTCGCCGTAACATGGTATAGGGCCACCATATACAAAATCTTCCCTGGCGCCTGACCATCAGGAACCGAAAAGGTGGTTCGGGTATGAACCGTGTCGTAATAGTGCCATGCCCTGATACCATCCAGGACGCTACCTTCAAAGCCCATGCAAGAGCTGGGACTATCAAAGAACCGCTGGTTATACCCGAACTGGCAGAAGAACTTGCTGGGCAAGTAGGGCTCCAGGTAGACGATGTTGCGGTTACGATATACTAGATGTGCTGGACGGATATTACGCAGCCAAAGGAGCATATTCTCAGGTAAGAGGAGGGGAGGTTCGGTACCATCAACATGTACGCTCCTCACTTCTTCAGCGGTAAAACGAGGAACAGAAACAAAAAAGTCGTATCCGTCCACTCTCGCCAGCGCCCTCCGACAGGCTGGCATGGTGCCGTACTCCCAGGACTGATGGTAGAATCGAAAAATGAAAGCGTCATCAGCCGTAACGCCGTCTTCTGCTCTAGGTCTCATCAAAGACCGGCAGTGCATTAACAACCACCCTATCAGATAATGGTATGGCAGCTCTATATGCTCAAAATCTATCACCGTATCACGGGTAATGACCTTGGAAGAAAAGGCACGAAGGCCATGGTGTATGCTGCACACCATGGCCGAAAGAAGGGCCAGTCTGACCCCAAAGACCAGCTTTACGACGGGGAGGATAAAATGAAGGCTGATCCTCTCAATGGAACCTGTCCCTCCTGAGACTACGCAGTTCCGTAGCCATACCATCAGGAATTCCGCCAAAAGCCCCTTCTCCGACAGTCGCTGAGTTCCATGATAAGAATAACTAAAAGAGTCGGTCTTACTCCTAAATGTATCGCCCGTGGACCTCGATCTCTTGGCAGTTGACACCAGGTTTTGTACCTCCTCATGAGTTTGAGGATCTCGGGAAAAAACCCGGCCTGAGGCGCCTAGTGTGAAAAGGTATGAGACCCAGGTGGTGGTGTGGGGAATGCTCCCTTTCGAGCTACCATCCTTCTTGATAGCCGTTTGATGACAAGTACTGTGGTGACATAACAATTTCTGATACACGGCAACAAATCCCGGGAACTGTCGATCCAAATCTTCGAGCTCTTCGCTCGTAGGGGAGTACACTTCAAAGACTTCTTCCCCCCAGGGCAGCTTAGAGATAACGTACATCTCGTGGAGAGCGAGTCCCAGCTCTCCTTCCGGCGTGAAGAAGGTTCCAGTCCACCGGTTGTATATCTCCAGAAGAGCCATGAACAACAGCTTATTTATTGGTAGACCATGACAGGTGCCCCGAATGGCATGGTAGAGGCCGATCTCACGTAGGGGAGTCTCATACTTCCTTAGAATCCACATGGTCAAGTTGTCCCATGTAGGGATAGGTTTTATCCAGTTTAGCAACGCCAACCGGCTGACAGGATAGGACCCTTTCCGAGCAAGCTAGTTCAAGAAGGTATCGGCTTGAGAGAATATGAAATTAGGACCCGATACGTTTATGAAGGTACCTGGAGCCAGTCCCATCACGTACCGACTGACCGGTTCCCTTTCCGCATATGTTGACCCCAAATTCCTATTGTAATGAATGTTTCCCACAAACATCCCCGACTTGTTTGGAGTCAAGGAGTATACCATCTTTCTGTCCAGCGGTAACATATTGAACCATGACAGAGGAAAATGGCGCTCTATCAGAGGGATGTGGATCTCTATCCCGTCAAAAGTAAAATCCCAGCTCTCGGATATATCCAGCACTCGGGTGTTCTTTACAGACAAAGCATCCCCAAAGAGAAACGCCGACTTTAGGTATTTGATCCCCTCCAATTGCCCCGAGTTTATCATGGCACAGAGAAAGTAAAAGGACTGTTTCTTGATAGCATTCAGCCTATCCAAAGGCTCTTTTGGAAGCTGATTCATCACATACTCGACTATGTGGTCATATCGATAGCCCATAGCCGATTGGGCACGACCCACCAGAGGCTCTCCCCTTACATTAACTGGCAGATTTACTGAAGAAGGACAAAAGAAACAAATCAAAAGATGGCTGAAACAAAACTACCGAGTGCTTTGGCTTATACGGTCCAGTCTACATGAGCTTATGCAGCTCTATTTAAAGACGAGCTTATGCGGCTCTGTTTAAAGACAAGCTTATGCGGTTCTGTTTTAAAAGAGCTCATGTGGCTCTGTTCGAACATGAGCTTATGCGGCACTAATTAGCGTGGGCTTATGCGGTTCTACTTAGCGGAGCATTATGCGGCTCATTTCAGAGGAGCTTATACGGCTCGGTTCAGCACAACCTTATGCGGCCCAGTCCAGATGAGCTTATGCGGTCCTGTTTGAGGGGGCCTCATGCGGTTCAATTCAGAAAGACTTATGTGGCTCTGTTCGACGGGTCATTATGCGGGTCAGTTTGTGAAGCGTCTATGCGGCTACTAGACAAACTCCCATGCGGCTCGAACATGGGGTATACTCCCATGCGGCTCAGACGTGGGACATACATGCGGCCCATACAATTTGAACAGTTCGATGAAGACGAGGGACGCATTAAAGGCTTGTGCATAAAGCATGCAACAGACCCGTCTTTGTTAGGGTTTCGAAGTATACGATCCGCCCAAACCCTTACCAGCATGGTGGGGTGAACGTCGGGATGAACTTCAGGCACCGTGGCTGACGAAGAAGCCACTCCATTATCCTTCGCCACGGCCTTGGAAGACTTGGGGGCCATTATTGATTGATGAGCGGAGAAAGAAGACTAGGACAGCAACTTAGGACAAGAAGAGTTGAAGACAGTAGGAAGTAAAGAAGTCTTACTGACCAAAAATGCTCCTATTTATAGGCAAAATGAGGGAAGGATGCTTCGATCTACGTGCTGTATAAAAACAAAACCGACTCTTCGGTCATCGAGGAAAATCCGGATATTTAAAACCGACCCTTGGGATCCTGCCCCAAAAGACGGCTTTAAATCCAAAGCAAATCTAGAGCAATTAATGAGATGAACAGGTGGTAGGAGACGCACACATGGCAGGGGAGTCTATGCAGCCAGACAGTCCATGCGGCTAAAAAGTCCATACGGTTAGGAAGTCCATGCAGCTAGAACATCCTATGCGGCCAGAAGAGTTTACATAGCCATGCTTCTTATTCAAAGTATTTTAATTTTGTAAACTGAAAACTTTGAAGGGGGTCTTGTAGATGCATGGAAAATAACAAGAAAAGCCCATGCGGCTCAGGCAGAAATAGCCTCATACGGCTCAGGAATCCGTTAGACATTCATGCGGTTCAAAGGTTCAAAAAAGCCTCATACGGCTCGGATATTTCCATGTGGCTCAGGAAGGAGCCATGTAGCCCAAAGCAGTCTGCATCTACAGCTGGCCATAAAGCAACTGCCTTATTAAATGTCCTGACGGCAGCTCTGACAGAAAGGCGAAGTGACAACTCTGACATAAAGCTGAAATGATAGCCCTGACATAATGGCGTGCTCCCAGGGAAAAGAAGAAAATCTTTTATAGCTGGCACGATCCGTCAAGTCCAAAGCTCCCTATGCGGCTGCCACTCCTATGCGGCTGACACCCCTATACGGCTGCCCCCTTCATGCGGTTGCCACCTTCATGCGACTGCTTTCTTCATGCGACTGCCACCTTCATACGGCTGCCACCTTCATGCGGCTGCCACCTTTATGCGACTGCCTCCTTCATGCGGCTGCCACCCTCATGCAACTGCTACCTTTATGCGGCTAGGAGTATGGGGCCACCCATATGCAGTTCATTTAGAGACCGCATTCATACGGCTCTGTCAGGACGTCCCACTCACGATAGTTGAGACACGTGGCAATCCTCATGACAGTTGAGACACGTGGCAGTCCTCATGACAGTTGAGATACGTGGCGATCCTCATGACAGTTGAGACATGTGGCAGTCTTATCCCCTCGGAGTTACGACTGCTAGCAAATCATAACAACCCAGATTTGTTATAATCATCATAATTACCCAGATCAAATCATATTTGTTGTAATTAAGCAAATTGAAAATGTGGCGGGAGATCCGAGCTTATCATGACAAATTATGAAGATTTATTGCAATCAGCATTAATTGCCCATACGGATTTGGCACAATCAAAAATTGACTGCCCAGATTTGATGCAATCAAGATTAATGGTCCAGATTATTGGCCGCCGACTTTTCAAGAGGCAATCATTGTAAACCCTAATGATCACACCCCACTTCTATAAATAGCAAGATGTCATTCCCTTGCAAACAGAGAAAAGGGGAGGAAAGAGAAACATGAGAGAAGAGAGGGAAAAGAAAAGAACAGAGAGAGACTCTCCACCCGGCTGGACACACAGAGAGACAAAGGCACGCACAGAAGAGTCTTCCCACACATTTCGAGAGCATTTCTTCATCAGAGTCAAGGATACGTCCGATCGTCCAAGGAGTAAGGCAGAGCTGCTGTCGCTTTTTTGAGCCTCTATCGTTACCTCCAGAATCAAAAATAAACAATCGTACTTAGATTGCTCTACCTAGGTTTTCATTCATAGGCTTTCCTTGTACGAGCGAGTTTGTATTGTGAGTCTAAGTTCAGTCCTCCTATATAATTATTCTGTACTTTTATAATCAATGGCAAACAACGTGTATCTAGACTAGCCTTTATCTTTTCTTCGTCTATGTATTTGTCGTGTGGCTTGTCTACAAGTACACCTTCAATCACTACTGGTGTCAATTTTTTATAACCGTCAATTACTATAGACTAAAGATCAAAGTCAAGAGACTTTAGAAAGAAACTCATTTGTGTTTTCCAATAAGTGTAGTTTGTTCCATCAAATAGTGGGGGTCTATTTGTGGATGGCCCTTCACCGTTGAATATTGATTTCACGGCTGCCATATATACTTTCTAGAGTGTTATATAAGAATATAACCCACTCTAATACCAATTATAAGACCGTTGAGCACCTCTAGAGGGGGTAAATAGTGTATGTGTGTGCAGCAAAAATAATTATCACTTAAAAATTAACAGATTATGAACTATGGCAGATATAAGAGACAGTAAATTAAATGCAGTAATCAAAAGATAGAAGATCAAACTCAGTGAACACCGTGATATATACTAGTTTTCCTCCGAGAGGACTAATCCAGTCGTGAGTACTCTTGCCCGCTGTTAGTCCACTATTTGCAAGCTAAATGAGAGCTTGTCGTCTCTTTACAATACCGTGCTTGGCGACAAGTGCACTGTCACGCCCCAACCCAAAAAATTGCTCATCCTTGCGTCGATTTATTTGAATCATCGTCCTCGTTGGGACATGATGTCATACGAGTCTGGAGTTGCACTCGTACAAGACAAGATAACAAGTTCTCAAATGGTTATCTTTGATTTGATATTAACAAAGGAAAGAAAAACAGAGTATACAAAACAATTATCTTTAATGATAAATAAACTGAGATTACAAAGGCTTTCAATAGCCCAACTGAATATGCCAGATTGGCTATAACACTCAAGTTCTCTCTTGCCCACTGTCACCCCCAGTTTTCAGAAATAGGGGTACTTTTGTCATTTTGCATTTTTGAATATTTTTAAAATTTATTTTATTATTTATGATATTATTTTGGGGTTGAAATTTATTTTATTATTTATGATATTGTTTTGGGGTTATTTGAGTCGGGTTCGAATTTCAACTCAATCCGACTTGAAACGAGGACCCGGGGGGGTAGTTTGACTCTAGTGGGACCCACGCACTAGTTAGACATGGCCCACATGATATTAATTTTAGTCCAAATGATATTAATTTTAGTTAGTTGTTAGACTAATTATTTATGGATAGGTTTAGTTTAATTAGAGACTTAAAACTAGACTAAATTGACCTCAACCTTTAACCCTTTCCTAATTTAAATCAAATGGATTAGTGGAAGGCATTTTGGACATTCAAAATGGGAACACCTCACCCTTTTTGGGCAGCCACCTATGGGGGGGGATAAGGGGTGAGTCACCATCTCTTCCATTTCATTTTATCCATCCATTTTCTCTCTCTTGTTCTTCCCCAAATTTTTAGAGAACAACTCCATTGATTTCATCTCCAAATCCATTATTTTTTCTACCAAATCTTCTTTATTTCTCTTCTACTCTATGGTTAGAGGGTTTTAACCAAGTCTGGGAGGATTCGGAGCTCGTTCGTGTCCTTTTGGAATCTCTGCGTGTCGGTGCCGTATCGGAAAGATTTTTCTTTGAATCTCTCTCTCGGAAGGTATAATCTCTTCTCTAATCCATCCCTACAAGCATATAGGAATATTTTGAACCCATAGGAATGACCCCCATGGTTGTATCTCTATTTGTGTCTATTTCGTGTCCATTTGGAGGTCATAGGAGTGTCCTTTGTGTTGTGGTTGTGTCCTAGTGGGAAAAATCCCTATTTTGGTCACTTGTATGCATATATATATATTGTAGGAATGATTAATTAGTGTTTTAATCCCAGATTTATATTTTTAGAGAGTGGATTTATCTTATTTAGGATGGTTAGAATATTTTTGTTTGCCATTGATTGTAAAAGTACAGAATAGTTTTATGGGAGGACTGAACTTAGACTCACAATACAAACTCGCTTGTACAAAGAAAGACTAGGGATGAAAACCTAGGTACAGCAGTCTAAGTACAATTGTTTATTTTAGATTCTGGGGGTGACGATAGAGGCTCGGGAAGGCAACGGCAGCCCTGCCTTACTCCTTGGACGATCGGTATGTAGCCTTGGCTCCTGTGAGAAGATGGTTGGCATTGATAAAGAAATATTCTTCTGGCTTCTCTGTTGCTCTTCTGGCTTCTCTCTCTCTCCCTGTTATATTTTTTCTCTGACGGTGTATATCTCTGTTTTTCTCTCTCTTCTCTCCTCTCCTTTTCTTTTTTTTCGCAAGGGAATGGCACCCTGCTATTTATAATAGTGGAGGGGCATCATTAGGGTTTGGCTGATTATCCATTCTTAAAGTGGCGACGGCCTGATGCTTAATCAATCTAGACCATTTGTTTTAGACGTAAAGGATCTGGGCCATAAATGGGGGTAGCACTAAATCTTTCGAATAATTAATACTGATTGCTTTAAATCTTCATGATTGATTGTGTAGCTTGGATCTCCCACCACGTGTCCTATTGGTTTGATTATGAATGATATGACCTGATCTCATTAATTATGAGGATATGGTCATTGGGATCTCGTAAATCTTTGCATCTCATAATCATCTTTGTTGCCAGCTGTCATTGAATCTCTACTACGTGTCTTGATGATAGACTCTGCCAAAGCCGCATGACATCCATGAACCGCATGAGACAGCGTCTCGGCAGACCGCATAGGTATAGTATTTGCGAGCCGCATGAGATGGTTCCTTGGTGAACCGCATAAGGGTAGTAACTGCGAGCCGCATGGGATGGCTTTTTGGTGAGCCGCAGGAAGATGATCCTTGCCAGCCGCATGAAGCTGTTCTTCACTGGAGCCGCATGGGAGTAGCCACGTGTCAATCTCGAATCGCGTCAGAGATTTTCTTCTATTTCCCAAGAGTCTGTTATTATGGCAGGGCCATTATGATACTTTATGTCAGAGCCGTCAGCTGTCAAATCATGACAGAGCATTAAATAGGCAGACTGCTCGATGGTTAGCTATGTGAAGGGGTCTTCATGAGTACATGTGGCATTGAGCCGCATATCTCCGTGAGCCGTATGTACTTTTGAACCACATGCGGCTGGAGGACTCTTTGAACCGCAGGACTGTCCCTATGCAAGCCGCATGGACTCTCCTGTCCGAGCCGCATGAGACTAAGAGTCTCTCTGAACCGCATGGGACTGCTCCTGTATGAGCCGCATGGGGTTCTCCTGTTCTGAGCCGCATAGATCATCGTTCTGATATATTTCATGCTTCTACAAGACCCCCTTCAAAGTTTTTAATTTACAAAATTAAAATACTTTGAATAAGAAGCATGGCCTTTGTTGACTGCATAGATAGTACAGCCGCATGGATTTATCTGGCCGTATGAGCTGTGAGACCGCATAAGCTTTTTGCCATGTGTCTTAGCCACGTGTGCAAATCTTCTGCATTAAATGCCCTTGATTCGCCGCCTCTTTGGGGAGGATCCCAAGGGTCAGTTTTGTTTTGACCGAAGCAGTTTATTCTTTTAGGCGGCGCGTAGATCGATGTGTTTGTTTTATTTTTTCTAGCCTCCTTCGCCTATAAGTAGGAGTAAGTTTATTCTTTAAGGGTTTCTTTACCTTCTCTCTTTTGCTCGAACTCTTCGTTGCAGACTTCCTCTTCGTCTTCTCCTATCAGCGATCGGCAATGGCTCCCAAGAAGACTGCTGCTGCTACGGGCAAGAAGGCCGTGTCATCTTCTGCGGCGACGAAGGTCAAGAAGGCCGCGTCTTCATCGACTGCGGCGGCGAACGTGGCGGCTCCTCCGACGGCTGGCGTGCCTGTTTTTCACTCCGACGTTCACCCGCCTATTGCTGGTAGGACCATCAATATGAGCTGCCATGGCTACGTCGTATATTTTATGCGCGAGCCTATATTCCCAAGTATGCTGTGTATCTGACCCATATTCGGACCGCATGGGATATGACCCAGGCCTGAGCCGCATGAAAGTTGTTTGCATAACTACTTCATCATCAGGGCCGTATAAGCCCATCTGGACCGCATGAGCTCTTTCAAACTGAGCCGCATAAGCATATTTCGAACTGAACCGCATAAGATTATTTGAACTGGACCGCATAAGCTCATCCTCGCTGGACCGTATAAGCTTTTTTCGAGCCGAATTATATAAGCTTATTCGAATCGGACCACATCCGCATATGCTCCTTTCGAACCGCATAAGCTCATCCGTACTGAGCCGCATAAGTTCCTTTCAAGCCGAACTGCATAAGCTTATTCGAACTGAACCGCATGGGCTCTTTCAAATTGAGCCGCATAAGCTCATTCGAAATGACCTGTATGAACTCTTTTAAACCGAGCCGCATGAGGCTATACTGAGCTGTATAAGCATCATATAGTTTTGTGTTTCAGCTATCTTTTTGATTTGTTTCTTTTATTTTTTCTTCAGTGAATCTGCCAGTAAATCCAGCGGGGGAACTTATGGTTGGCTCGCGTCAGTTCGTCTCGGGCGTGCATCGGGATGATTTAGTTCGTCCAGTGTCCTAACAGCTATTTGTTGATGAACCTTTGGAGCGACTGAATGCTATTAGGGTTCAATCTTTCTAATTCCTCGGTGACATGATGACCTCCGGGAAGTCTGATGGGAAGTATCTGAAACCGGTCTTCCTCTTTGGGGATGCATTGATCATAGAAAACTCCCGAGTGTTGGATGTTTTCGATAGTTGGGATTTTGACTTGGACGGAATGCCGATTCACATCCCCATTATGAAGCGCCATTTCCCTTTTACGTGGTTCAATATGATCGTTCTGGACAGGCAGATGCCGTACACCCTCACTCCAACCCGACCGGGGATGTTTGTTGGTAACATCCGTTACAACAAAACCACTGGGTCAGTACGCGCGATCAAAGATCCGGCCAGTCGGTCCGTGATGGGATTGGTTCCGGGTACCTTCATCAACACCCCCGGTCCTAACTTTTCATTCTCTCAGGCTGATACCTTCCTGAGCCAGCTTGCTCGCAAAGGGTCCTATCCTGTTGGCAGGTTGGTACTGTCGAGCTGGTTACACCCCATTCCCCCATGGGCTAACCTGACCTTATGGATCCTACGAAAATACGAAATTTTTTTACGGGAAGTCAACCTTTATGACGCTATCCGGGGTACCAGCTACGGGTTGCCCGTAATAAGCCACTGTTCACGGCCCTTCTGGAGATGTACAATCATCGGACAGGGACTTTCTTTACCCCTGTTGGGGAATTGGGGCTCGCTCTTCACGAGATGTATGCTGTCTCCAAGCTCCCCTGGGGAGATGAACCCTTCGAAGTGTACACTCCGACGAATGAGGAGCTCCAAGATTTGGACCGACGATTCCCCGGTTTCGTCACCGTGTATCAAGAACTATTGTGCCATCATAGCACCTGTCACCGAACGGCTATCCAAAAAAATGACAGCTCGGAAGGGGACTCTCCCCATACTAAATCTTGGGTCTCGTACCTTTTTAAATTCATTACGGCTGGCCGGGTTACTTCCCCAGATCGTCTAACTCCTAGGGAAGTAGAGGACTTGGTGTCGACCGCTAGGAGGTCGAAGTCTAAAGGTGACATGTTCGGGAGCCAGATTGACTCCTTCAGCTACTTTTATTATGGTACCCGGCGGCTGTCAGAGACGGCACTCTTGGCCGAGTTTTTAATGGTATGGCTGCGTAATTGCGTGGTCTCAGGAGGGGCAGGTTCTATTGAGAGGATCAGTCGCCACTTCATTCTTCCTGCCGTAAAGTTGGCCTTTGTGGTCAGGCTGGCTCTTTTTCCTGCCATGGTGTGCAGTATTCAGCATGGTCTCCGCGCCTTCTCGTCCAAGGTCATTGCTCGTGACGTGGCAATGGACTTTGAACGTATAGAACTGCCTTATCATTACTTGCTGGGATGGCTGTTGCTACATTATCAGTCTTTGATGAGACCTGGGACGGGAGATGGCGTTACGGATGACGACGCTTTTCTTTTCAGGTATCACCATCAGCCTTGGGAATGTAGTACCATGCCGACGTGTCGGAGGATGCTGGCGAGGGTGGACGGGTATAATTTCTTCATGTCCGTTTCCCGTTTTACTGATCAAGAGGTGAGGAGTGTTCATGTTGATGGTGTCGGACCTCCTCATTTTTTACCTGAAAAGATGCATTTCTGGCTGCGTAACATTCGCCCGGCGCATTTAGTTTACCGGAATCGCAACACCGTGTACTTGGAGCCCTACTTGCCCAGTAGGTTTGCCCGTCAATTTGGGTACAGTCAGCTATTCCTCGGGCGCCCCAGTTCTCACCTGGGATTTGAAGGTAGCATTCTCGACGGTATTAGGGCATGGAGCTACTATGACACTTGTCATACTCGGACTAGCTTCTTGGTCCCTGCCGCAAACGTGATAGGGGAAATCCTGCATATGGCAGCCCTTTATCATGTGACGGCAAATCCTCCTCCCCTCGATTTTGACTCAAGGACTAGCTTCATTGTAGGTACTCGCCTGGCGGAGAAGGCTATGTTGCTGAGGGCAAAGAAGAAAGGGGCGAATAGAGTTCCCGTGCCTGATTTTGAATCCTTCGACACCATTGAGGAAGACAACGAGCGGGACGACGAGGACTCTCTTTCTTCGGGTGACGAGGCAATGGCGGGTCAGCCTCCCGTCATGGCAGGTGAGATGATGACGGATTAACCGTCGGTTGTTTTCGATGAAGTGGTGGACCAATTGCCATCTGTGCCGGAGGTAGTGCAGGTAGAACTACCGCCCGTCGTGCCTGGTCCCTCACGTAAGCGAGGCAGGCGTGAGTCCACTGGCGGAGGAGTAGCTTTTTCTGTAAAGAGAGCGGCGGTCGGACCCCGTAGGCTGCTTATTACGGAGAAGGGTGAGGACGTAGACGATATTCCGGAGGTAAGTCGGAGCCATCTCTTTGTTGTAATTTTCTTTTCTCTCGGAGATATGACTTAATCACCTTTCTTTGTAGCCGTCTGATGAACCGGACTTTCCTGAACCGTCTACTGCCCCTGGAGTTGATCCGGCCCTTGCTGCTTTGATCAGCGACGTGTGTGCCGCGGTCCTTTCTGCGGGGGCTCTCTCAGCGGTGGCTGGGAGCTCCCAGGTTGTTGAAGCCTCGGCCCAGGGTGATGAAGGTTTCCTTGGGCCTGTCTCTGAGACCGCCGAACTTCAGCAAGGCGACACCGATCTCGGTGTATCTCCTCCCGAGGATGCAAGGGCGGAGGAGTCTATTATACCTGACTCGGAGGCTGTTGGTGAAGAGGCTGCGGTGGCTGCAGGCGAACCTCGGCCTCCACACTCCTCAACTGCTAAGATAAGCCAGATATTGACTAGTGAGGAGGCTTATTTGCTCTATCAACATATCCTCCGGGTCAAATCGATTAATGGTTGCCTTGGCCCTGCAGGTCCTGACCCTTTACTTCCTACCGCGGATGTTCTTGGGGAAGGCTCGGCCTGCCGTGATATGGGAGAAAGGAGCGTTCCCTCTTCTTTGCCGTCTCATATTGAAGGGCCTCCTGCCAGCCCCGGACAGATGGGAATGAAGCTGGCGATGGTCTCGACCTCATCGTTTGCTGATCATACGGCTCCGAAGATTGACCTCTCGGCCCTGCCGAGTATTCAAGTCCTGCGAGCCGCTGAAGAGGAATTGGCCGCTGTTCACGCGTTCTTTCGTACGGAGTTTGCTTCTCTTGTGGCAGGGGCGGCAGATTCTGTTGCGTCTTCCTCAGTGCTGCCATCCACACTCACGCTGACACCGGATTCCTCGGAGACTCTGGACGAGGAGACGCAGGACGTGGTTGAAAGCTTCTATCGCCATTTAAAAAGGGGCGTAGACGCTGCTGTGGAACGGGGGACCCCTTTTTCTCTATCTCTCCGGTGCGCTCGGGGTCAGGTTGCAACTTTGAAGTCCCTTCCTGGCGGGGTGGGGTTGGCTGCACTGCTGGAGCCTAAGCTGACAGAAGCTGATCAGCTTGTGACCCAACTACTGGCGATACGACAGGCGGGCTTGCCTGCTGCGATTGAGCGGGAGCGGGGCTTCCTCATTGCTGCTCGGGATAGGATCAAGCTTGCCCGAGATACTGCTGGGCCAGTTATACGGGGAGACCTTGATAAGTTCTCTGCTTCGTATGACCGGCTGGGTCGTCGGAGTCAGGCTTGTCGTGCTCGGGAAGAGTCTACTTCTCGTGGAATCATTGATACGAAGGAGCGGATCCTCGCACTCCAGAGGGAATTGGCCTTCTTAGAGTCAGAGCTGGAGGCTGCTCAGGCGGAACATGAGTCAATCGTTCGGGAGGCCGAGAAGGTTTCCCGATCTTCTGCTAACCTGGAGCGGGCCTTTAAGAAATTTGAGGATAACTAGCAAGCTCACGCTCATCTGGAGGACGAGGCGGTGCTGACCTACGAGGCAGAGCGTCGAGCCTCCCAGAGGTTTGAGCGGTCGGTTGCTTTGCTGACGGACCGTCTCAGGGCGTTATGTGCCCCGGAGCAGTGATCAGCTTTCTGTTTTCTTTTGCTTCTCTCTTTTTTTTTCTTTTCTTTTTTTGTAAGGGATGTGATCCCAAATGATGTAGTATTTAGAATTTCGAATAAATGAGCATGTTTCAACTCATCTTCTCTTTCTTGTACTTGTGGCATTTGCGGAATTGGACTTGCTGGAGGATTATTTGTAGACCTGTTACCCTAGGCGTACCTTAGTTTTAGGTACGAATAACAAGTTTGGTCATGATGTCCGGAACAACCATGGCAAAATGGTCACGGATGCTCTCGATATTGGACAAAAATAATGCCGTGGAGCAGCTGGGCTCCCGGGGCATGGTGAGATGGTGGATTTATGCTAAGAAGCTTAGCAAGGGATATTTGTGGACCTATTATCCTTGGCATACCCTGGTTCGGGATACGGATAATAGGGTGAAAGGAAAACCAACATATTTGCTCAGAGGTTATGAGGACATGGCAAGCATGAGGGTTTTACCATAGAATCTTCCTGCTCAGAGGTAATGAAGACATGGCAGGGGAGACTTCACGGAAGATATTCGTGGTCAACAGCGGACATTTGTGGTCAACAGAGGACGTTTGTGGTCAACAGAGGACATTTGTGGTCAACAGAGGACATTTGTGGTCAACAGAGGACATTTGTGGACCTATTATCCTTGTCGTACTCCGGTTGTGGGTACAGATAATAGGTTGAAAGGGAACCGACATACTTGCTCAGAGGTAATGTGGACATGGCAAGCATGAAGGTTTCTTCGACGGAGCCTTCCCACTCAGAGGTAATAAGGACATAGCAGGAGTGGGCTCAATGAAGAGGGGGTACACAGAGCGACTCAGAGGTAGGAGAACGTGGAAGTTCTGTGCGAGGGGGTGGTTTGTTTTTGGTGGAGGTGAAAACAACTCAGAGGTGATGAGGACATGGCCGTTTCGGAAATTTGCGGATCGATTACCCTTTTTGTGCACTGGGAGCGCGGGTAGTGGATCATGAGGGAGGATCTCTTCCAAGAAGAAAGTTCAGTGGTATAATAATACGTGACTTACTATCTGAAAGAGTGACCGGAATGTGAGTTCAGAGGTACCAGCGGGTACATAACTCGGTAATTTAGAATATTGAGAAAGTGTGAGTTCAGCGGCACCAGCGGGTACATGACTCGATAATCTGAAGGGAATGTGGAGGTGAGTTCAGCGGCACCAGCCGGTACATGACTCGATAATCTGAAATGTTATGGGTGTGAGTTCAGCGGTACCAGCGGGTACATGACTCAAAGATCTTGTAGAGAATGTCGTTTAGACATAATATTTCTTCAGGAACTTGCCGTTGACGGGCAACATGAGCAAGTCTCCATTTTGCTGTACGAGGCGGTAAGCACCGTTGGAGAATACTGTCTCAATGATAAATGGGCCTTCCCACTTTGGCTGAAATTTGCCGGCGGTCTTGTGAGTCATGACCATCGGCCTCCGGACTTCCAAGACGAGATCGCCCACCTGGAATGTTCTGATTTTGACCTTCTTGTTGAAAGCTCCAGAGATGCGTGCTTGGTATAGCTCAATTCGTTGCTGAGCTAAGAGGCACTTTTCATCTTGTGCCTCCAATTCCTATAGGCGACGCTGGTGGTTGTCGTCGGTTGTCAATTGATGTGTGAGGGCGACACGTAGTGAGGGGATCTGGGTCTCCAATGGGAGGACTGCCTCACTCCCGTATACCAGGAAGAATAGTGTATTCCTGGTGGCTGTTCGGACCATGGTGCGATAAGCCCATAAGCATTCGCCGAGCTTCTCGTTCCAGTCACGTTTGTTGGAGGAGACAAACTTCTTGAGGAGTTTGATAATTGTTTTGTTGAATGCCTCTGCGAACCCGTTCGCTGCCGGGTTGTATGGTGTCGAAGCACATTCTGAATACGGTGCTTATTGCAGAACCGATAGAATGCGTGGCTCGTAAACTGCGGACCATTATCATGGATGATCCTTCGTGGTAGTCCGAAGCGGTAGATAACGTGATGCTTAAGGAAGCTGATCACGTTTGAAGTCTTAACTTCTGCGAGTGGAACGGCCTCCGCCCATTTGGAGAAGTAATCAGTGATCGCAAGTATGAAACGATGTCCTCGGAAGGAAGATGGGGTGATTGGACCGATGATATCCATTCTCCATGCCTCAAATGGCTAGAACGCCACTGTTGGATGTAGAAACTCAGATGGTTGGTGAATGAAGTCTGTGTGGATTTGGCAGGCTTTGTACTTTCTAGCATAATCTATAGCATCTGCCACCATCGTGGGCCAATAGTAGCCCATTCGTCGAAGGCGGTCTTGCAATTTAGGACCAGGCTGGTGGGCCCCGCAGACACCGTCGTGAGCTTCTCGTACGGATTCTTTAGCTTCTGTATTTGACAGACACCGAAGCAGTAATCCGTCATAGGAACGGCGATACAGCATTTTCGTCTCTGTATCGTAGAAGAATCTGAGAGAACGCCGTCTGATGGAAGTGGCTTCCTTTGGGTTCTCAGGCAGGATGCCGTAGACGACGAAGTCGATGAATGGTTGTCTCCAATCTGGGGCATCATCGATCGTCTGTGCGGAATAACTCGCCACGAATTGCACATTGTTTTTGGAACAGACCAGTTCATGGCCTATCACATCCACTGATTGGCGGTCATAATTCGGAACTGCTAGGGAAGCGGCAAGACCGGCTAAGGCATCTGCTTCGATATTTCGGAGTCTGGGGATATGTTCGACGAAGAACCCCTTGAACGATGAGATGATGTCAATCGCTATTTGGTGATAAGGGATCATGTCTTCGTGGCGGACTTCGTATGAGCCCCGAATCTGATTGATGATTAGCTGGGAATCGCCATGTGCTTCAAGGTATTCTACCCCCAGCTCTCTTGCAAGTTGGCGGCCAATGACCAAAGGGTTGTACTCGGCCACATTGTTAGAGCAGGGCTCGGTGAGGGAATAAGCGCAGTTAATCACCAATTCGGAAGGAGAGATTAGCACTACCCCGACTCCGACTATTATATTGCCTTTAGGTCCGGTCCTCGAAGCACCGTCGAAGAACATTCGCCATATATTCTCGTGAGAGGTTGCATGCGAGTCGGCGACCTCATCTGGGATCTCTGCATATATCCTGGAGGACTCTGAGCCCGGGTGGGCTGCTAAGAAGTCTGCCAGGGCTTGACCTTTGACTGCCTTTTATGGGACGAAGATCATATGATAAGGGGACAGCAATATTGCCCATGTAACGAGACGAGAGCTGAGTGCCCCTGGTTTAGTCATGAGGACCCTTAGAGGGTTGACTCGTGAGATAACATGTATCATTTGTCCGGTGACATAGTGTTGAGTTTTCTAAATGGCGAACACCAGGACGAGGCATTCCTTCTCCACAGCGGTGTATCGGTGCTCTGGCCCAATCATCATTCGGCTGAGGTAATATATGGCCTGTTCATGGCCTGCGTCGTTGTTCTGTGCCAGCAAAGCCCCGAGGGAGTGTTCCATTGCTCGTACATAGAGCAGCAATAGTTTTCCAGGAACCGGGGCTACCAGAACTGGTGGATTTGACAAATATTCTTTGATGCTGTCGAAAGCACGCTGGCATTCCTCATCCCATACGAATGAGACTCCTTTCTTCATGAGGTACGTGAATGGCCGGCATCGCCCGAAGAGGTTGGAAATGAATCTTCTGATGTAAGCTAGCCTCCCTTGAAGGCCTCTGAGTTCGCGGAGATTTCTCGGGGGACCCATCTCCATGATTGCTTTTGTCTGCTCAGGGTCTACATGGATACCCTTTGCAGTGATGATGAAGCCCAAGAACTTCTCGCTGGATATGCCCAGAAAGGACTTCGTAGGGTTCATTTTCAAATTGTACGCTCGTATTAGGTCGAATATCGTCCTTAGATCCTGCAGATGGTCTCCCTTGCTACGACTCTTAACGGCTATATCGTCAATATAGCACTCCACCATCTTGCGTAAGTGGTCTCTTAAAATGATGCTCATGGCTCTTTGATATGTGGCGCCAGCATTCTTTAAACCGAAAGGCATGACTGTGTAGCAGTACGTGCCAATCGGTGTTCGGAATGATGTATGCTTTTCGTCGTCAGGAGACATTTTGATTTGGTTATACCCCGAGAAGCCATCCATGAATGACATACGTTCGAAGCCGCAGGTGTTGTCGATCATGATGTCTGTGATAGGAAGGGAGAATTCATCTTTGGGGCATGCCTCGTTCAGGTTGCGGAAGTCGATGCAGATTCAAATCTTCCCATTCTTCTTGAGGACGGGTTCTATATTGGCAACCCAATCGGGATGTTGCTCCTCACGAATGAAACCGCTGGCTATCAGTTTGTTGACTTCAGCTTCGATCGCGTCCATGATGCCTGGACGGAAGCGTCGCTGTTGTTGCTTGACTGGCTTCGCATCTGGCCGAATATTGAGTTTGTGAAGAGCAATGTCGGGATTTAATCCTGGCATGTCTTCATAGCTCCAGGCGAACATATCAATGTATTCTCTGACAAGTTCTAGCAGCGACTCTCGATCTTCGTCTGTTAGGCTTTTACTGATGAAAATTGGTTTTGGAGAAGATTCGCTGCCGAGATCCACTTGTATGACCTCATCATCAGTAGGAGGTTCTCTCAATTCGAACCGCTTTTCCCATTGTGCGTCTAATTGCTGGGCCCATGGCTCTAGCTCGAGGATCTCGGGGATGTCTTCGTCTTCCTCGTAAGCGTCGGCGAATGCCATATTGACTGACATGGCTTGTCTGAACATGTCTCCGATGCTGGTATCTGAGTCAGAAGTTGGTGACCCGGTTGAATGTGATTGCCAGTCGCATTCTTCATCTGAACTTTCAGGGGTCATAGTGGGCGTTACATACCCTAGCCCGCATCGAGTTTTGTTATAGTAGTTCCGTGGTTTGCCCGTCGGGACTTGGCGGCTTCAAAGGTAATCGTCGTCCAGTGCCGTAGTTTAATCCTGGCGTTGTCTCCAGATCATACCCCTGTTTCTGCATAAGATATTTGGATTGAGGGCTATAGAGATACAGAGGCAGTCTTCCGGCATCTGACCCGAGGTCGGCTTCTTCTATGGTGAGGGGATGCGGGTTGTTCGTCCGGCCGAAGATGATCGGATGATATCCTCCCTCGATTATTCGGTAAGCGTCTTCTACTGGAGTAAGCCGGATCGTGGTGTACACATTTGTTACTTGCGTGTGTAGGTGGGTGCCCATACCTTGTTCCATAGCATACATTGTACATTGCTTATTGAGCTCGGTATAGTTCAAAGATAACCCTTTATTGATGAAGTAAGGTATCTTTTCTAGGGGAATTACATCATCAGCGGAGGGAACATCAGTGTGGGCAACCACATACTTGGCTAACTCCGGTTCCTCTTCGGCTACCCCCTGTGTAAATGAAGACTGAGAGGACGACCTGGAAAGCTTGATTGTCAGTGGTTCAGTTGATGGAGTTGCGCGTGGAGTTGTTGGCAGACTAGCGACCCCCAGTTTGGCACTCGTGGTGGAGCGAGGAGTGGCCGGTTCGCTAAAAGTGTCAGACCTTCCATCGGGGTGAAGACCCTTCTTTGGAAGGCGTATCGTCAGTAGCCTATCTGAGGGATTGAGCTTCTCCGTTTGGGGTTGACCGACTCTCGGCAGTCTGATTGTCAGTGGCCCCGTTGTGGGTCTCGGCACTTGGCTGGACCTTGGCAGCCGGATTATCATCTGTTCCTCCTGCACCGAGAGGCGGATTGCATCCTTATGCGGAGCGGCCGTAAGGGGTGTAAATTTGCCAGGTTTGCGAGCTTGAAGGTGGATCGTCAGAGGTTCTTCTGATCCTGAGGCCGTCTCAGTTCGAGCCTGTTTATTTTCATCCAGGTGCCTCTTCGATTTCTCATATAAGTAGGAGTCCGAGTAGTAGGATTTAACCCCTTTGAAGGGATCGATATCAGCAAATTCTGTCATTACGAAGCCGTGTTTGTCGACATATTTGAAGCACTGGTGTAACGTGGAAGGCACGATCATATACTCGTGTATCCATGGGCGCCCCAAGAGGATGTTGTAGGAAGTGTCTGTATCTATGACGTAGCAGGTGACTTCGGATTGGAGATCGCCAATCTGACACTTCAGACGAATCTTCCCAATATGGTAGCTCCTGCCCGAATTGAAACCGCTGATGGCGGTACTTGTAGGTGTCAGGCGATGCATTGGGATACGGAGATGATGTAGCAGACCCTTCGAGATGATGCTTATGGAAGAGCCAGGATCAATGTGCATCCGATCCACCTTCACGTCGCCGATGTATCCCGTGTAGTATAGCGGGCGATCATGTAGGTTGGTTTTGATGAGCATGTCCTGCGGAGTGAAGACGATGTTGGGCATTGCTCCTGTACAGGCACTGTTGTAGCCTCCCTTCCCGGAATTTTGAGATATTTTTATTTTCTATTAGTTGATTTTTTTTGAGGTGATTAAACAAATATATTTATTATTATTAGATATTATAAATATTTGTTATCTCCTATTTTCGAAAATAAATATAATTTATACTCGTGTACTTATTGTTATAATAACTTATAATAGGAAGTTTTAATATTATGGTTTTAGAATTTAGGAAATATCATATATATATGGTTATATAAATATAAAGAGATATAACTATATATATATATACATAATTATATTTATATAAAGATATGTAAGTGTATATAAATAAATGTGTGTGTGAATATATAAATATATATTAAATATATATTAGCTATATGTGTATGGTTATATAAATATAACTATACGTATATAATCGGGTATATATATATATATATATATATATATATATTTTTTTTTTTTTTTTAATATATATATATATATATATATATATATATATATATATATATATATATATATATATATATATATATATATCGTGTGTGTATATATATTATATATATATATATACAAGGATATGTATGTGTATATTATATTTTTTTTTTAATATACATATATGTGTATATATAAATACGCGTATAATGTGTATGTGAATACATATACAAATATATATGTATGTATCTATATATTAATATACGTATATATATGGATATGTGTGTGTATATATATATGTAGTTATTACACTATTGAAAAGGAAAAGAAATAAATAAGCCAAACCAACCCAGCCCCAAGGGCCAGGCCAGGCCCGACCATCCAAGCCCAGCCCAGGCTGGAAAAATCCCATCAGCCCAAGCGGGCATCCCAGCCTAACCCAGGCCCAACATTCCCCACAACTCACTTGAACCTGGGCTGAGCTTTTCCCGCATGAAACCGAACCCCTTCACCCGACAGTAAGTATAAAACAAAACTAAGAGTTGAGAGCAGAACGAGAGTTCGAAACACCCAAACCCTAGCCGCGCTCTCAACACCCCAGCCCTGGACGGCACCTCCACAACCCCGCGCTCCACCCAGCCCCGCCGTGGGCGGCCGTCGGCCGGCGACGAGGCCGCGCGCACGCGCACAGTCGCTGGTTTGCAGCAGCGGGAGCAGTCGCAACGACTCCACTTCGAGGTAAGATTTCTCCCTCGTCTCTTCATCTTTTTGTGAACCCTAAGATGTTTTAGAAAGCCAATATAACCAACTCCTATTCCCTTCAAACACTTCAATTTATTTTGCGTCATGTACGTCAAAAAATGAGCCCAAAGTCGAGCAAAAACCTGTCCAAAAACAGGATAGTTTCGCAGTCCAGGAACCTACATTGACGGACCGATTTCGATCAATCCAGTAACTTTTTAGAAATTCCACCTGAACACGAATATTGATCTGACCATAGCCCGTGTTAGACATTGTAGCCCGTGTTTATTTTCTGCAGTAGTGTAGCCTGTGTTTATTTTCTGCAAGTAGTGTAGCCCGTGTTTATTTTCTGCAGTAGTGTAGCCCGTGTTTACTTTCTGCAGTAGTGTAGCCCGTGTTTATTTTCTGCAAGTAGTGTAGCCCGTGTTTACTTTCTGCGGTAGTGTAGCCCGTGTTTATTTTTTATGCAAGTAGACCTCGTAGACCGTGCGGTGTAGTACCCCAGACCGATCACATATCAAAGGTACTTCTAGCAGTTGGGGAAAGTCTGTTGTGTCTATTTATTTACTATTGGTTTTCTGTATTTCCTGTTTATTTTCAAAACTCATAATTGATGTCTAACCTTTTTTTTATAGTCATCTTCTTTATTTGAAATTGCATTCAGTGAATTGTGCTCGTTCCATTCCTGACTGGAAACCAATATTTTCAGGTTAGCCGTGGATTCACTTAGCTTGGGGAGTGACGGGGATACTTGCAGACAAAAGTCTAGAGACTAGCTAGATAGTTGAGTTGGAGTCATTCTATAATTGTACAAGTTTATATTTTCTGCAAATGTAAAACTTGTGATCATTGTAAGTTAAATTAGTTTCTGTGAATGAGCATTGGATTATTTGTGATTTTGATCTTCATGGCCGTGACAGCGTTCTATCGCCGACATTGCGGCATAGGTTGGCTTGGACATGTCTCGTATCCGTTTAAAAAAAAACGGGTGCGGGTCGTGACAAGTTTTTGTGGTGGCCCATGCAGGTCAGTCTTCGCAAATCTTGCGAACTCGTGATAGTACTTAAGTTAGCCGTACTATTGCGAGCCTGCGACTAGAAATGCTCATTCACGAATTGGAAATTAATTTAATTTACGAGAATGACTAGGACTAGGAGTCCCTTATACAAATTTACCGATGGGTAGTCTAGGCCATGCAATGTAGATAAGGAGTTATTAATTTTGATAGAGTGTCAGATTCTTACAGGTACACTATTACCTCTTGATATGATGATATGATCCAATGTGGATAGATTATTCCCTTGGTGAGACATGGCTTCCTAGTGTTAATGATCTAACCCTGATAAATTGATTAATTCCTTCTCCTTACCTCTTAGATATCATCCTCACATCTTAGTCAAATTGCCTATTCAGTTCCTATTTTTGCCCTAAGAGTTATTATTTTAGGTTATCCATAGATGAACCCCGAGTTAGTTTTGATTCAAAGTTTTCCTCAAAGGTTTGAATACACATAGAATATATACTAGAATGTTTGTAATTCTTTTGTCTCTGGTTCTTTCCTCCATGATTAAATCTTTTAGTTACAGATTGCGACTGATAGGACAAATATTTACGCCTTATTACATAGTCGACTTGTTTGAATCCCTAGAAGCCAGTAAATTTTTTTACATACTTTAGTAAAAGGGATGTAGTTAACTTATAATGGCAGGACAGCAGCGCACTGTCGCCATTTATTTTAAATTATGGAAACTATGGACTCACTGCAGCCAACAGCGCACTGGCGAGACACGACCCTAGAGTGAAATTTTTAAGGAAATTATAGGTTATCGAATATTCCTAAAACTATGGCTAGTGGTCCTCTTTGATCATAGTTACCCAGGTGTCGAGATAAGGTAGAGTATCTGATAGCATATCACATCTGAATCACAGAACCAAGAGTTTACCATCGCCCGAGTATACGGACGAGGCATAATCCTCGGTGAAATGATTTCAGACGTGATTATAAGTTTAGGGTACTATAGAGGATAGAACCGTGCCATGTATGTCCCATAAGATACAAAGCCAATAGTAGCAGAAGTTTGTAAGTTTGGTAGCATGTCTCCCGACCTAGCACCCCGTATGATCCTAGTGATATATTGACGAGGTAATTGACCGACACTAATAAGTTACCAAGAATATAGAATCCAGAGTTTCATAACCCATTAGTTGACCAAGACCTTATGGACAGGAAGATTATAGGAAGATTGTATAAGCCAGAACACCAGGTGAATTTTTGATTCTCAAATTCGAACTACTTGCGCCTTCTTTCAAAAATCTTGTATACTTGTACCTGGACTATCTTAACCAATGCTGCTATTACAGCCTAGTTTTGCAAGCTCACTCTGCTCTCAAGCTTGATTCGAGACATATGTATAGTGGGGACGCCTACTAACGTATTGTCTAATCAGAATCGATGTATTACGGTCTGATCAACCGTAGTGCACCCGGTTCGCTCTCCCTCTGATTAACCTACGTGGATTGAGATGTAGATGTCTCTAGGATCTCATCCGCGACTGCATTGACAATTCCTCTTGAATTATAGGTTCGCCCTTGAATCACAACATTGTATTCAGTAACATCTCCCTTGAATCCTTTATTGTTTTTGTCTTTCACCGATTTGGAAAGACGAAAGCTCGTGATGGTGGAGAGATACAGAGTATTCCCATGGCTATGATAATGGTAAGCACAAGTGTAGCTACCATCGGCATGTCATGTGATTGAGTTGATTGAGTTACTCGTTCTCCCATCGACCCTCAAACTACTATTGAGACTTTCGAGCTATCTGAATTTGAGAATGATTAGGGTTTTACCCTTAGTCATAATGCCAACCCAGGAGACTAACTATTCTCAAAAAAAAAAAAATTCATTGTGTCTCTAAGTATTTTCTTGAATATTGCCTTTACTTTCAACCCTTATGCCTTGACCCAACCGTCCCTCGACCAAAGCCCACGGTTTAGACATGAGATGAATAGACAAGGCTAAGGACAATAATTTACCATGACTATGGTAGACACTCATCCTGAGATTGGTTTCCAACAAGTATTATCCTAGTTACGTAAATTTTATTATTAAAGCCTAACTAGTATGGGAACCCCACAGTTACTAGCTTAGCTAATACCGTAGCTTAAATACCATGTCATATTATGACCTACCAGTTGTCAACAACAATACATGATCACTACAGCCCATACCACTAGAACCCTTGTGACAATAGTCTGACAGGCTTGACACAAGTAGAAATTCACGACTCAGTTGTTAGAATTCTTTCCATATGTTATGCCTTAGAGTTGGTTACCCCGTCGACAACTCTTGTATACTGTGGACAAGCATGTCATTCTATTTTCTCGACCATGTGTCATTGTACACACTCATTTTCCAAATACTAAGGAACGTGCCTTGACTTAACTTATATCTACCATATTTCGTTATGCCGTACCTTATTCTTGATTACCAAGAATCGAGGTGCGATATCCGAACTTGGAAATTCTTCTCACCTTCTTATTCCTAAAACCCTATCCTAGCATCTAAGGTGGGTAGACTGTAAGCCTTCTTGGGATATACGAGGATTACCGATTGATTAGAATAATTTTTTCCATTACGATGGTAGTTAGTGCCCTATGGACTCCCACTTTCCATTTAGATCATTTTTTGTCCCCGACCGTGTCATTAAAATTCGGAGCACGAGACCAGCTGTTACCTTCCAACAAATTTTATATGCAAGATCTAGACAAGTCCACCTACATCTAGATATATCATGTCCCACTCAAACACATCCCCTTGTACTCTATTTTTATGGTACGACTTTCAGGACGGAAGGACTAGCTATAGCCCTTACCATAATACCCGTATACTTCCCGACTACAATTAGAGACTCTAACTCGACCCGAACCTTTCGACCCAATATATGGTTGTGATCGACTGGAAGCCCACTACGCACATGTCACTAATGTGCCATTTAATTGTGTCTTCTCGTGCTACTTAAACACAAAAGTCACGGAAGGCGCACCTACAGGGCTTACAGAACCTATTTAACCAATTCGGCTGCCCAAGTAGCTCAACCATTTGGGTAGAAGGCTATTCTAGGTTACCTTAACCTAGTAGAAATAATTTTATCATTGAGATCTTGTCCAGTCCATGTGGATTTAAACCCAAGGTTCACCCAACCAATGATTGATGTCCAATCAGGAACCCATTAAGAACCAGTAAAACCCATCCTTATAAACCACCATTTTTTTAGAATATATAAAATTGAACCATTTGTGATAGGTACCTATACCGATTTTGTAGTCTCCACCTCTTAGAATGAGGGATCATTCGTAACCCTTATCCCATCTACCCGGAAGTCGTGACACGATCTTGTGTTGCATTGTATCCTTTGCTCGTGTGTTTAAATAACCACGGAAAAGATCACAACCTTGATTTCTTAAATTCTGTTCTGTTTGGGAACCTTGTTTAGATTAACTCCGAGAACGGAACTTCTATATTGCATGGAGTGCAAGCCCTCTGAGAAATGAAGGGTCTCTTCGAAGTTAGCCAGTGATTGGAACGGAGTAGCCCCAATCATGCAAATAAGTCAACGGTCCATAAGCATTATTTCTATCTGTACCATTAAATACACGCTACCGCTCTTGAAATCTTATATTTGCTCTTGGTGATTCTTCCTTATCCTCTATTCCTTCCTATTTCGGAGAGACGAATGACCATGCTTACTAGAAATTACCAATAATTCTTAGCTACTTGTGTAAATTGTTGCTTGTTAGATTTCGGGTTGTTCGATAAATAGGAGAGGATTATAGTGGCCGTAAGCAGTAGATACTTCTTGGTAGCAATTTTAGCAATTAGTTGGATGATTATAAAGCTGTAGTGACATAGCTTTGAAAGAGTAGTGTGACCAAAGGTGGGTAGAAGTCTTTGAGATTTTTGTAGTTGCCCAAAATGGCCAGAAGGAGGATATAACTATGTTCGAGGAATTAAAATTTAAGGAGACTGTGGTAGTAGTGGATTTATTCTTTATATTTATTTTTGAATCTTAGGCATGTTTATGAGTTAGAATTTCGAGGACGAAATTATTTTTAAGGTGGGTAGATTTGTAGCCTCCCTTCCCGGAATTTTGAGATATTTTTATTTTCTATTATTTAATTTTTTTTGAGGTGATTAAATAAATATATTTATTATTATTAGATATTATAAATATTTGTTATCTCCTATTTTCGAAAATAAATATAATTTATACTCGTGTACTTATTGTTATAATAACTTATAATAGGAAGTTTTAATATTATGGATTTAGAATTTAGGAAATATCATATATATATGGTTATATACATATAAAGAGATATAACTATATATATACATAATTATATTTATATAAAGATATGTAAGTGTATATAAATAAATGTGTGTGTGAATATATAAATATATATTAAATATATATTAGCTATATGTGTATGGTTATATAAATATAACTATACGTATATAATCGGGCATAATATATATATATATATATATATATATATATATATATATATATATATATATATATATATATATATATATATATATCGTGTGTGTATATATATTATATATATAAATATATACAAGGATATGTATGTGTATATAAATATACATATATGTGTATATATAAATACGCATATAATGTGTATGTGAATACATATACAAATATATGTGTATGTATCTATATATTAATATACGTATATATATGGATATGTGTGTGTATATATATATATATATATATATATATATATATATATATATATATATATATATATATATATGTAGTTATTACACTATTGAAAAGGAAAAGAAATAAATAAGCCAAACCAACCCAGCCCCAAGGGCCAGGCCAGGCCCGACCATCCAAGCCCAGCCCAGGCTGGAAAAATCCTATCAGCCCAAGCGGGCATCCCAGCCTAACCCAGGCCCAACATTCCCCACAACTCACTTGAGCCTGGGCTAAGCTTTTCCCGTATGAAACCGAACCCCTTCACCCGACAGTAAGTATAAAACGAAACTAAGAGTTGAGAGCAGAACGAGAGTTCGAAACACCCAAACCCTAGCCGCGCTCCCAACACCCCAGCCCTGGACGGCACCTCCAAAACCCCGCGCTCCACCCAGCCCCGCCGTGGGCGGCCGTCGGCCGGCGACGAGGCCGCGCGCACGCGCACAGTCGCTGGTTTGCAGCAGCGGGAGCAGTCGCAGCGACTCCACTTCGAGGTGAGATTTCTCCTTCGTCTCTTCATCTTTTTGTGAACCCTAGTATGTTTTAGAAAGCCAACATAACCAACTCCTATTCCCTTCAAACACTTCAATTTATTTTGCGTCATGTACGTCGGAAAACGAGCCCGAAGTCGAGCAAAAACCTGTCCAAAAATAGGATAGTTTCGCAGTCCAGGAACCTACATTGACGGACCGATTTCGATCAATCCAGTAACTTTTTAGAAATTCCACCTGAACACGAATATTGACAATATATACGAGATGGAAACCCTATTTATAGATTTATTTTTCATCAATTATATTGCTGTTAATTTAACTTCAAAGTTCGAGAAAAATCTATTTTCAAAACCACAAAATCGCTCCACACGACGTGCGTCACGCCAATCTGGACGACGTGGTCGCGAACCGAAAGGATCGAAAGCTGCGTAACAGCTTCGTGGTCATGTGGGCTTTGACGGAATTCAAATTGGTCGCGTGTGCGCGACGAATTTGATGCATATCCGTCGAAATTTACCGTATCGTGTACGTTACAAATTTCTCAATTACTTTATGCACGCTCGTCAGATCGAGACGAAACTTGCACCAACAGAACCGTATCATTTTTCTGGTCCTGTATGCCAAGTTTGGTCCAATTCTGAGACAGTTGAATCCGACGCCGTTTTGCGGGCCCCATGGTCCGACTCAACGGGTGATTTTGTGCACGACCCGCCGGAATCCAACTCTGGACATATGGTTGGGTTTGTATCGGAAAACTGGATCCGTAGACATGTAGTTTGATGACTTTAGAGACCATTGACCCTGGCACGCTTTTCGGTGCAAAGCGGGTCCAACGGCGGATATCGTTTTTGCCCGAAATTACCGGTTTGCTCTTGTGTCCAGAATTGGACGTAAGGACAGACAATCCTAGCTAATTGGACTATTCTGAGATCATTGGTATTATTTATTTCAGCTTCCGGGAACTGTTGTACGGGTTTTGACTATAGTGGCACATTGAGTAATTCAGATTGTCGGTTTTACCAGCAAAGGACCACAGGCGAGTACAGTTTATTGTCTGCATTTCGATATTGATTTTCACTATATTTCATTGATTGGCCATTGGTTATGTGATTATTTTCTATTATAAATTGTGGAGTCGGGAATTAGAAGTACCAAAGATATGTGATCTGACCATAGCCCGTGTTAGACATTGTAGCCCGTGTTTATTTTCTGCAGTAGTATAGCCCGTGTTTATTTTCCGCAAGTAGTGTAGCCCGTATTTATTTTCTACAGTATTGTAGTCCGTGTTTACTTTCTGCAGTAGTGTAGCCCGTGTTTATTTTTTGCAAGTAGTGTAGCCCGTGTTTACTTTCTGCAGTAGTGTAGCCCGTGTTTATTTTCTGCAAGTAGTGTAGCCGTGTTTATTTTCTGCAAGTAGTGTAGCCCGTGTTTATTTTCTGCAAGTAGACATTGTAGCCTGTGTTTATTTTTCATGCAAGTAGACCTCGTAGACCGTGCGGTGTAGTACCCCAGACCGATCACATATCAAAGGTACTTCTAGCAGTTGGGGAAAGTCTGTTGTGTCTATTTATTTACTATTGGTTTTCTGTATTTCATGTTTATTTTCAAAACTCATAATTGATGTCTAACCTTTTTTTTATAGTCATCTTCTTTATTTGAAATTGCATTCAGTGAATTGTGCTCGTTCCATTCCTGACTGGAAACCAATATTTTCAGGTTAGCCGTGGATTCACTTAGCTTGGGGAGTGACGGGGATACTTGCAGACAAAAGTCTAGAGACTAGCTAGATAGTTGAGTTGGAGTCATTCTATAATTGTACAAGTTTATATTTTCTGCAAATGTAAAACTTGTGATCATTGTAAGTTAAATTAGTTTCTGTGAATGAGCATTGGATTATTTATGATTTTGATCTTCATGGCCGTGACAGCGTTCTACCGCCGACACTGCGGCGTAGGCTGGCTTGGACACGTCTCATATCTGTTTAAAAAAAAATGGGTGCGGGTCGTGACAACTGTCCTGGAGATCCACAGGTGAGTCCTCCTCGGTGAGGTTGGATTGAGCCAGATAGACATCGACATTTTGGAGTGCTTCGCTTAATGCAATACGAACGTCCTTGGAGAGCCTTAGGAGTTCGTACAGTGATAACTTGGCCGGTGTGTTAGCCAATTGTGCTAAGATGTCAAAGTTGTAGGGCCTCTCTAGCCCTTGCGCTACCTCTTTTTGGAGGGATTTATCGAAGCGAGTCTCCTTCGGCCTAGGCTTGTCGATCGTCGAAGGCTGAGCCGGTCCCGGAGCATCAGTTGTAGTAGGTTGATGGTTTTCAGCTGGGTTATCAACCATAGGTTGGGATTGCGCTCCGGACCGTGTGACGACGGCTGTAGCTTCCTCATTGTCTGCAGAGATTGTGTGGCAGGTCCTGACTTTTCTACTTTTTTTTTTGTCGGTGGTAGATGGTGTGGGCCGAGTCACTTCTAACACCAAGTCTGGATGGATCCACATGACCTCCCCTCGTGATGTGGTGAGGGGTACTAGACTGGCAGCCTGGTCTCAGGGAGGTGGAAGATTGGTGATCTCCATTATCGCCAGAGGGACGGGGATCACCCCGTCTTGAGTCTCCGTCGGAGGGAAACTGCCGAATTATACGGACACCATATTGTCCGCCACGGTTACCTCTTCGAAATCGATGGCCAGAGCGTTCGAATCGATGAGGTTCTGGATGTACCGTTTCAGCTGGTAGCAATCGTGTGTAGCATGATGAACATAGCGATGATAATGGCAGTATTTCGGATTCTCCATCTCTGCCGGCCGTAGTTCCCGTCTTGGTGGGGGAAGCTGGATTCTGTCCCCTTGTATGAGCATGTCCAAGATGGGCTTGACGTGACTGTCTTCGAAGGAGTAATCGATTTGTGGGGACGCTTGCCCTTGCTTTCTCCTTCCGAGATGTACAATCCCAGTTGGCGAGCCTTCTTCAGTCGTTCTTCGACGCTTGTGGCACTGATAATGAAGGCCTTCCAATCTTTGAATTGACTTTCGCCCATCCAGAGGCTGATTGTTGGAAGCAGTCTCTTTTGGCAGATCTCAATCAAAGAGGAATCTGGATTTTCGGAGGGCAGCTTCATGGCGGTTTGGCAGAACCGCTCAATGTAGTTCCTTGTTAACTCCTTCTCCCCTTGGACGACGTCCATAAGGGTGGACATGGTGACGTCCAGCCCTACTTCGTAGAACCTCTCCAAGAACAGGCGCTTGAAGCCGGCGAAGGAGTGAATGCAGTTGTCCGGCAGATTGCGATACCAGTCGAAGGCGACTCCTTCCAATGCCCCAATGAATAATCGAGTGAGGATAGCATCATCATGGGGCAGATGGTCGGTGGTGACCTCGAAGTAAGTGATGTACCGACTTGCTGAGGTCTTGCCATCATATGGGTTGATATTGAACGGTTTATATTTTGGCGGGAATGGAACATCCCTCCATTCAGCAGGGTATGGTTGCCGTATTCTGAGATCTTGAGCGTTTTCTCGGGCATGGAGCATGGCTCGGAGCTCCTGGACCTCTCTCCTTACTTCTCGGGCCTCATCTGTCACGGTAGGGGCTGTTATTTCGGGAGGATTGTTGCCCGGGTTCGGTGCCGCCGAATTTGAGTCTGCATTGACCGCGGGACCCGTGCTCGTTTGGCCAGGCGTCCCTCCTTGTAGAGTTGGAAGGGCCGCTTTAATCTCGTCTACAGACTTGACCAAAGTAAGTAATATGGCTTCAAGACTGTCAATGTGCTGGCGATCACTGGAACCACCTTGATTGCTGTCCGTCATGAACACCGTCCTTACGTGAGGAGTGATAGAAGGAACGGTGGAGGATGTGCCCTCCGAGTCGTACCCGTGTACCGAGAAGTCATCGGGATATATGGGAATATTGTCTTCTGGTTCGGACTCGGAGGGAGCAGTACCCCCAGCCTCAGAGTTTACTTCGTCTTGAGAGTCACGGGTGTCCTCGGGGACATCGGTGCCTGTCGTACCTGATGGGAGAATTGCTTCCCCGGGCTTGGCTCCTTGAAACATTGGATTGTTGCGGATGTTCGGAGGAGTGCTACCCCCAACCCCCAACGATGTGGATGATGAATTTCCCACTACAGCAGATTTTGTCTTTGAACGGGTGTGTTGGAATACTCCGATGGAAGACAACCGTTTAGACGACAGTTTCTTAGCTGTAGTGGTTGATATCTTGGGACTGGAGATGCTTGTCTTTTTCCCCTCCTTTCGGCGGGGACCTTCTGAGCGGAATTGCAGGAGACTACCGGAGGTGCCTCATCTTCTGAGCTCGGATGCTGTAGTCTTTGGAAGACAGATGGCCGATCTTCCGTCATTGCTGCGTTGTTGCAACAGCAGTTATCGATGATTTGGGTGCAGCGATGTCCAAGCGAGGACTCTTTGCATGTCGACACTCCTCCTCTTTCCTTCCGTTTATGGAGGATCGCCTCCCGCAAGTCAGAGGAACCACTCTGTCCGTTTGCCGCCGGGGACTGGACTCGAGCGGTTGTATACAACTTCCCATCCGAGGTCCGTGTGATAGTCAACAGGAACGCCCTGATAGTCAGAGGTTGGGACAGCTGACTGGGACTGATGAGCCCGCGCTGCCCTAGACTTCCTCCTTTTAGCACTTGCAGGTGCGTAATAGGAGGAGTCCAAGTTGAATGCCACAGAGTCTGGCTTATCATCCAGAGAACCATCAGGGTCAGGACCGTATGAGAGACGGTCGAAGACTGATCGAGAGAAGCATGGAACGGATGCTATGCGGCTAGAGTTGGGTACCGTGCAGGCTGTCTGCATGCGGTTGTCTTCTGCTGTTGGATGAGTTGTTTTTGAGCGGCTAGGAGTCACGACCGTGCAGGCTGGCCGCATGCGGTTGGCAATTATGGCCGCATGGGTTTTCTGCAAGTGATTGACTTCCATAGCCGCATGAGTTTTATCCATGTGATTGGCGACTGTAGCCGCATAAGCCATGCGGCTGACAGATGTGATCGTATAATTTTTCTTCATGCGGCTAGCGGATGTGGCCGCATGAGCTTTTTCCATGCGGCTAGCACCCCTATGCGGCTCGGTTCGCGTAGAGTTCCTCTTTGCCCCTGCAAGTCCAGCATCATAGTATTTTTTCTGCCGGACTTAGGGACAGCAGAGTTGTCTACGATCTGAAGTGGGGCCGCAGAAGAGTCCTTCTCGCCGTCTTGAGCAACAGAGGGTATCCCGTCGGGGGCTTGGGGAGGATCAAATGATTTTGGCCTCCACTCTCTGCGATCCTTTGTCGTGCGGGTGCGCTTCTGGACCGGGCCAGCGCTTCCTTCGGAGAGCATCTCTTCAAATGCCTGTTGGTCGAAGCGGACGACCATCTTTTGTTGCGTGGAGCCAAGTTTGGCTGCATCCGACTGCGTCACCAACTCCTCAGCCGTGGAGAAGTTTGTCTCCAGCAGAGTCGCCATCGTGTTTGCCATTGATTGTAAAAGTACAGAACAGTTTTATGGGAGGACTGAACTTAGACACACAATACAAACTCGCTTGTACAAAGAAAGCCTAGGGACGAAAACCTAGGTACAACAGTCTAAGTACAATTGTTTATTTTAGATTCTGGGGGGTGACGATAGAGGCTCGGGAAGGCGACGGCAGCCCTGCCTTACTCCTTGGACGATCGGTATGCAGCCTTGGCTCCTGTGAGAAGATGGTTGGCGTTGATGAAGAAATGTTCTTCTGGCTCCTCTGGCTTCTCTCTCTCTCTCTCTCTGTTGTATTTTTTCTCTGACGGTGTATATCTCTGCTTTTCTCTCTCTTTTCTCCTCTCCTTTTCTTTTTTTCGCAAGGGAATGGCACCCTGCTATTTATAATAGTGGAGGGGCATCATTAGCGTTTGGCTGATTACCCATTCTCAAAGTGGCGGCGGCCTCATGCTTAATCAATCTAGACCATTTGTTTTAGGCGTGAAGGATCTGGGCCATAAATGGGGGTAGTACTAAATCTTTCGAATAATTAATGCTGATTGCTTTAAATCTTCATGATTGATTGTGTAGCTTGGATCTCCCACCACGTGTCCCATTGGTTTGATTATGAATAATATGACCTGATCTCATTAATTATGAGGATATGTCATTGGGATCTAGTAAATCTTTGCATCTCATAATCATCTTTGTTGCCAGCTGTCATTGAATCTCTGCCACGTGTCTTGATGATGGACTCTGCCAAAGCCGCATGACATTCATGAACCGCATGAGACAGCTTCTCGGCGAACCGCATAGGTATAGTATTTGCGAGCCGCATGAGATGGTTCCTTGGTGAACCGTATAAGGGTAGTAACTGCGAGCCGCATGGGATGGCTTTTTGGTGAGCCGCAGGAAGACGATCCTTGCCAGCCGCATGAAGCTGTTCTTCACTGGAGCCGCATGGGAGTAGCCACGTGTCAATCTCGAATCGTGTCAGAGATTTTCTCCTATTTTCCAAGAGTCTGTCATTATGGTAGGGCCATTATGATACTTTATGTCAGAGTCGTCAGCTGTCAAATCATGACAGAGCATTAAATAGGCAGACTGCTCGATGGCCAGCTGTGTGAAGGGGTCTTCGTGGGTACACGTGGCATTGAGCCGCATATCTCCGTGAGACGCATGTACTTTTGAACCACATGCGGCTGGAGGACTCTTTGAACCGCAGGACTGTCCCTATGCAAGTCGCATGGACTCTCCTGTCCGAGCCGCATGAGACTAAGAGTCTCTCTGAACCGCATGGGACTGCTCCTGTATGAGCCGCATGGGGTTCTCCTGTTCTGAGCTGCATAGATCATCGTTCTGATATTTTCCATGCTTCTACAATTTTTTATTTAGATAGCTATGTTGGTATCTAAGTATTTTGGCCTACATGTATTTTTTGTCCAAACAACCCAAATTCGTCAAAATTTTATCCACGTTTTTAGTAACTAGAGCAACTTAGAAATATCATAACGTTTAGCTCATAACTCCAATTATCCTCCTATTTTTTTTAAAAAAAGAGTATCGAAGTTAGCTTTCCAGATATATATTTTAATAAGCCAAATTCGTTCTATAACTTTCTGTAGAATTGTTTGAGTGTCAGCTGTACGAAAGATGAACGTGTTTCGGTGTTTTCGCGATTCCGGGAGCTTTCGGACACGAAAATGCGATCCGTTTGAAGTTTCGGAATGCTAACATGAATAGCTATAACATACTTTAATCCTAGAATTTTGTGAAGGCCCAATTGGTACAGTATTGATTTTAAGTAGAAGAGTGACTATGCTACGTAGGCATTTTGTGTAACCTATGAGCCTAGTATGGATATCATATGAATGTAGGTATCATAGGTTGTCAAGAATATGTATGATATAGTACATATATATATATATATATATATATATATATATATATATATATATATATATATATATATATAATTGTTATGTAATATATGTTAGTATAGTGTGTGTGTTTGAATGAGATAAGGATGTGTGTTAGTATTGGAGTGGAGAGAAATTTAAATGTTGTATGTATGGATATGTTAGTATGTTAGTGGTTATGTTAGAATCTATGTAGAGGTTAGAGATATATTCGAAGTTAGATAGTGATAGCTTGTATAAGTTAGATAATTAGTTGTGTTAGTCTATATTATTGTTAGTTAGAGATGACATATGTTAGTTGTGTTAGGTTTATAAGTTAGAATAGATGGTTAGAAGTTATATGTTAGAGTTGGTAAGTATCTTATATTAGAGGTATAAGTTAGGATATAGATGAGTGAGTATCCTAAGATACAAATCAGTATCTTAGAGGGTAAAAGTAGGATTTTGGGGTAAAGTCTAAGAAAGGGTTTTGATTGTTAAGATGGAATTAGAAATAGGTTGTCTTGGTAGGTAATGACTAGATGAGAGTAGTTTAGGCTAGTCTTAACCCCCGTTGACCAAGAGTTGACTTTTTGACCGAAAGTCAACTTCAAGTCAACACTTGACTTAGAATTGACCAAAACCAAACCAGCATTGACCAGTTGACTGAAAATCAACTGTTAGTCAACATTTGACTTGTTTGACCTAGGGTTGACCCAGGGTTGACCAAAGTTGACCAGAGTTGACTTTTTGACCAAAAGTCAACTGTAAGTCAACCTTTGACCCATATTGACCTAGTTTGACTTGGATTGACTTTCTGTGACTTGGTTTGACCTAGTTTTTGACTTAGCCTTGCATAACATGACTAGATTAGCTTTCTTTTCATTATTAAACCATGTTTTGACTTGTAGAATATCATCTTTAGGTCTGTGATTACTCTGAACGCCTGTTCACCTTATCAGCTCAGGACCGCAGGCGAGTACATTCACTGATAGTTTTTATTGTCTTGATATCTACTATATCCGATTCAGTTGTAGTGTCTTACATGATTCCCGACACGACGGTTTATGGACTAGTATACGTTGGATCCTGTCATGAGATGTTATTCCCAGATTTTCCTTGGTATATTGGTATGTGATATCCATGTTCATGTAATTATATAGACATCGATTTGGGAGTGGGCTGATCACCTGCTTTTGAATTCGTGTCATGATATGCCATGTCCGGATCCATGATACTATTCGAGGATGGGAGAATTATTAGGGGTTATGTGATCAAAGCCTTTCTGTCACTATTTTGCTAGCGCCACCCTTACCTCACGTAGGGTGTAGCAGATACCCCATGCCAGGTTATCCAGGTTGGCTGGCATGGCTCTCCGTTGAGGTTACCGCGGATTGTCGGGCCAAGTGGATAACCCCACCATGACTCCCTAGCCGATCACATATCGCTCTAATAATTCAAATCACATTTTACATTTATTGTCGTATCTTATATTCCAGTTCAGCTTTACTTTCTGTACTTCTCACCATGCTATGATTCTATTGCTCACATGCTCTACCTGCTTTTATACAGTACCATGATTTGAGACTAAGTTCTGTTTGAAAGAAGGGTTATAACCCCGGTCCTTGTTTGGTTTATGGGTTGTAACTCGGCTTTCAAATGGTTCCCAAGTCGCCTATATCTTTGTCTTGTATTTTATTATACGATCTCTTATAGTATTTGTCAATTCATATGGAACTGCTGTTGGTGTTTGTACTTGCTCATTTTCTTGACAGAATACCGTTGACATATTACAGATGATTCTGAGGCAGATTGTCTGACCTATTATGGGGTCGAGTCTGATGGAGTAGACCCGGACTGTAGCTTATTAGTAGAGCCACTAGACTTTGTTCACCCTGAGTAGTATAGCTAGTTAGGTTTGCCTGGCCTGCGAGCCAGCTAGCACTTTCAGTTTGTAGTAGTTATATATATTTTATGTGATTCTTTGGGTTGTTTGTGTATAGCTCTGGACTTGTGTAGATCTTAGACTTATTTTCTGTTCTCATCATTCGTATTTTCCTTTCCATACTATCTACCTTAGTTTTATATTTGTGATTGAGACTGTATTGCTATGTCACCTCCATTCGAAGTGTATATACTGTACAGGTACATTTATCTGTTTAGTTGTAGTATTTATAGATGACCTAGACAGCATTCTACCGCCGATGCTGCGGCATAGGCTAGACGTAACCACGTACTCGTGCCCTAATCAGGGTGCGGGTCGTGACACCCACAAAGGATTTCACCATTCCATATATCATGCCTTCTATATCTCGACTGCATCAATCCTGTTGCAAGTTCGAGCGTCAATGCGATCGCGCTTAAAATGCTACGGCATTCCATGCCTTAGCACGATCAAGCGAAGCTCCACCGCAAACATACCCTTCCCTGAACCTGCTAGCAAACTAGTAGAGGATTAGTACTTTCGTCCTCGCTGTACTGATCAAAGACCCACTTAACTAAACCAATATTTAGTAATGAATTAATTCATACAACATACAGTTTAGTTATCTTTCTATGTTCTCCTTAGGATCAGTTTTATGGCATATTCAAAAGTAATAAAACATGTCTCATGGCAAGCATGTTATTTGATTCGCATAAGCAAGCAAGCAACCAATAGAAATGTCGTATTGTTTCATGAATTCTTACTAAACGTTGATGCACTCGCCCTTGCACCGACGTAAGGTCCCTTCCCTGAACCTGCTAGCAAACTTATGGGGGATTAGTACTTTTGTCCTCGCTGTACTGATCAAAGACCCACTTAACTAAACCAACATTTAGCAATGAATTAATTCATACAACATACACTTTAGTTATATAGCACTTGTCTCCCAATTTTTTTTTTTATTTTAGAGATCATTTTTTATTATTTTTATTTTGTTTATTATTATCATTTATATGATGGTTTGAATCGTAGGTAATTAGGAATTTGAATTGGGATCACAAGGGTGCGTACCTAAGCCTATAGCTTAAGTATAGTAAAAGTAGGACATATATGGTCTCTAGAGTCCCCATACAGCCTTTAGGGTATTATTTTACCATTTTAGAATTTCCAGGATTTATTGGAGATTTTTAGATAATTTTTATATATTATTTCATTATTTTCTTATGCTTCTAGGATTTTCTGTGAGAGCACCCGAGGGTATTTTTGAGGCCAAGTAATTTATTTGGGCTCTAGAACCCCTATATTATTTTCTAGATTTTTCTAGGAATTTTTAGGAATTTTCTGGAATTTATTTGGAATTTTTAGGATTTTTCCTGATTTTTATTTATTTTTCTGTTATTAAAAACCTATTTACCTACCCAGTCAGCCGACGGGGGGCCCACACGTCAGCCGCTGTAGCGGGGTGGGCGGGCCCCACGTAGCAGTGAGAGGGGCCGCTAACGCTCGGTCTCCGAGCTGTGAAGTGACTCCTATCCGAGTCAAACTCGGAGCCGACCAAGCTGAGCTAAGCTCGGATTAGTGGTGGACCGTAGGATTATTGGCGGGGGTAACATGATGCTGACACGTGGCTCCCAAACACCGCCTCAAGCCGCAGCCGCTCTCTCTCTCTCTTTATATATATATTAGTATTTAGGTTTTCCGAAATACCCTATTTTTATTCAGCAGCTTTTTGTGGAGAGTTCCATTGGGATCTTCGACTTCGCGGAGCGATTGGCGTTGATCTAGAAGTCCGTTTTGCGTGCCATTTTTTTTATTAGAAGCGTATTGAGGTTAGGTTTCCGAAAATATATTTTATTTTCTGTAGTTTTGATCTGGAATTTCTGAATAATTATTTGAGTGTCGGTTGTCCAAAAATCAACACGTCGCACGGTTTTCGAGATTTCGAGCAATCCCGAACTCCGTTTCGCGATCCGTTTGAAGTTTTGGAAAGCTGACATAGAGCCCTAAAACATATAATTTTCCCAGAAATTCAGAGTTTCATCTAGTATTTTATTTTATTTATAGAAGTCAGATTTGGTCAACGGTTCATCGATTTGGTCATGGTTAGCCATAATGGCGATAACTTTTGACCAAAGCGTGATTTTGCGGCACGGTCGATTCCAATGCACTCATGGCGCTGAAATCTATTATGTCGCACACTCAAACTTGGAATTCATATTATTTGACCAGTTAGTCAACAGTATGTCTCGGTTTGCGTGCCACGAGTCCCAAATTTGGAACCGTGATTTTCCTTGGTCAAATATTTTTGTGTAGATTATTATTTCAGAATTAAATAGGTTAAAATAGGATTTTAGATGATTTATTCCAGAATTAGAATAGTATTAATTGATTTAACCCATTAGCCACTTTCTAGGATTTTTAGAGTGGGAATTGTATATCTAACTTGTGGTTGTTTGTGCGACGGGTTTCGTGGGATGATGGCTTGATTTGATAGCTTCTAGGCCGGAGTTCATATCGTCTTCAACTTGTGAAATCAATCCGTCCAAGAGTTCAGGCAAGTACTTGTTGACACCTTCATGTGCATTTACTTTATATTGTCGTATTTCACTTATACATGCTATCTTCTGTGTCTTGACTGTTACACACACGAGAGTTGAGTGTTTGACTATTGATCATGTTTTCTCATTGTTATCTTGATCGTTATCATGATCGTGTTTTCGTGATTGTGAGGTATGGATATTGGAGGGGTACAATTACTAGGCACGTGGACAAAGCCCAGATGGTATCGTTGGCAACTCTCCCGTTTACGGGGGCGGGCCTTATAACCTCATCGTTCGCCCAAGCCGTCCATGTGTAGGAACGTTGTACTTCTCACGACACGTGCACTACGAGTGGTTACATGAGTCTCTTTACTTTTCATGCTTGTTACTTTTCTTATCAGTTTCTTCCATCTCATGATTTCTTGTTCATATTGTTCATTATTTCCATTGATTCTTACTTTCCATGTTTAGTGTTTTATTACTTTATATTGTACTTGTATCATGTTGGTTTAGACTTGTACTTGTTCCAATCCTGACTGGATAACCATTTTTCAGTTGTAGACGACGTGATCTGTCCAGAGGTTTACGGTGAGTATGTTGGAGACACTGACATCACTGGCGTACCCGGTTCCAGCACTGATGCGAATTAGCATATTTTCTTCCTTATGGATTCGCATTAGTTAGTAGTTATAGTTATGGAGTTAGTTGTCTATTTTATTTTCTATTATCCGGGTTTGTTCCCGAGACTTTCTGAGTTGTAGTGGATTCTTTCATATTTATAATATTGAGACTATTAAATATTTTGGTGATTATTACTGGCTTAGTTGTGGATGATATATATATATGCGTGTTGTGCTTGTTGTGGACCATTGTTATCATAGACAGCGTACTACCGTCGATGCTGCGGCGTAGGCTGGACTTGGCCACGTACTCGTATCCCAAAATTGGGAGCGGGTCGTGACAAGTTTTTATGGTGGCCCATGCAGGTCCAATTTCGTAAAAGACTGCGAACTCGTGGTAGTACTTATGTTAGTCGTACTACTGCGAGCCTGCGAATAGATTTGAAGTTAGGAGGTTATATTATCCACAAATAGGATTTCCAACCTTACGAGTCTATTTTATCTTAGTATCTTAGTGTCTCTTAGTTTGCATCTTGCTTGATTCCGTCCGTGATTTCTTCGATATATTTGTATCTACCATTCTAACCATATCCTTTCTTTCCTTTTAGTTTGCAATGGTTGAGACAAGGCGCAGTGCGATCCATAAGGGGAAAAGGGTAGCTAACCCATATGCTACTCCCGAACCCGAGGGATCGACAGCAGAGAGTACCGAGTTCGTAGAGCCTTCTAACCATCAACAAGATAGGGTTAGTGCTGAGGATCTTCCACCACCACCACCAACAGCCCCAACCCAAGGAGTAACTGTAGATGGAGCTCATCTCCTTACGTTACTCCAAGGCATGATGGAGACTCAGCAGAGACATGCAGATGTTCTAGAGAGGAGCGTAGAAACACGACAAGATCGTGTGGGTACTATTGATGGGTTTCGCAAGATGAACCCACCTCCCTTTACTGGCTCGGAGAAACCTATAGAAGTCACCAACTGGCTAGTGGAGATAGAGACACTACTGGAGGCATCGGAGCTACCACCGGAGAAATGGATAAAAGCAGTGAAGTTGCAGCTCAAGGACAATGCACATCATTGGTGGGCAGCACAAGAAAGACGGTTGGGCAAGAATGTGTTATGGGAAGAGTTTACAGACCTCTTCAATACCATGTTCTTTCCCACCACAGTTCGGAAGGAGCTGCGGGACCAGTTCATACGGCTAGAGCAGGGGAGCATGACAGTGGACGAATATGATGCAGAATTTAGTCGCTTGAGTCGTTTTGCTCCTACTCTTGTATCTACAGAAGAAGAGAAGGCGGAGAAGTTCCATTCTGGGCTAAATTACAAGTTGCAGAGTTTGACAGCGTTAGTAGACCCAACATCCTATACAGATATCTTGAATGCAGCTAGGCGTCAAGAATCTATTCTAAGGCAGAAGGTAGCTTCCCAAAAGAGAGGTAGAGATGGTAGTAATCAAGAATCATCAAAACGTCCTAATAATTCTCAAAAGACCCTTCAAATCCAGCATCAACCTCCAACTAGGGTGGTATCATCCCAGCCACAACAGCAGCCTATCCCACCCAAGCCTAAGTGTAATTATTGTGGAAAAGAAGGACACAAGGGAGACCATTGTAGGAGGAGGTTAGGACTTTGTCTCCTTTGTGGAGCACCAGACCACCAAGTGCGAGAATGCCCCGTAGCACCAGCTCATAGGCCAGTTTCACAACAGCAATCTGGAGGAGCACAACGTCAAGGACAAGCATTTGTGGCTGTGACTCAACCCCAAGACATAGGTAACTTAAATATGTTTCATTGAAAGCCTTCTTTAGTTTTAGTTGGTATGCATGCTTAGTTAGTTGTTAGTCCCCTTATGTTCCTAGCCGTTATCACACCGTGACTTAGCTTAAGAAATTATTGCTTGTAAGAGTTAGGTATTATACTATACTATTTGTGATGTTTTGATTTTTGAGGACAAAAATTTTTAAGGGGGATAGTTTGTAGCACTTGTCTCCCAATTTTTTTTTTATTTTAGAGATCATTTTTTATTATTTTTATTTTGTTTATTATTATCATTTATATGATGGTTTGAATCGTAGGTAATTAGGAATTTGAATTGGGATCACAAGGGTGCGTACCTAAGCCTATAGCTTAAGTATAGTAAAAGTAGGACATATATGGTCTCTAGAGTCCCCATACAGCCTTTAGGGTATTATTTTACCATTTTAGAATTTCCAGGATTTATTGGAGATTTTTAGATAATTTTTATATATTATTTCATTATTTTCTTATGCTTCTAGGATTTTCTGTGAGAGCACCCGAGGGTATTTTTGAGGCCAAGTAATTTATTTGGGCTCTAGAACCCCTATATTATTTTCTAGATTTTTCTAGGAATTTTTAGGAATTTTCTGGAATTTATTTGGAATTTTTAGGATTTTTCCTGATTTTTATTTATTTTTCTGTTATTAAAAACCTATTTACCTACCCAGTCAGCCGACGGGGGGCCCACACGTCAGCCGCTGTAGCGGGGTGGGCGGGCCCCACGTAGCAGTGAGAGGGGCCGCTAACGCTCGGTCTCCGAGCTGTGAAGTGACTCCTATCCGAGTCAAACTCGGAGCCGACCAAGCCGAGCTAAGCTCGGATTAGTGGTGGACCGTAGGATTATTGGCGGGGGTAACATGATGCTGACACGTGGCTCCCAAACACCGCCTCAAGCCGCAGCCGCTCTCTCTCTCTCTTTATATATATATTAGTATTTAGGTTTTCCGAAATACCCTATTTTTATTCAGCAGCTTTTTGTGGAGAGTTCCATTGGGATCTTCGACTTCGCGGAGCGATTGCCGTTGATCTAGAAGTCCGTTTTGCGTGCCGTTTTTTTTATTAGAAGCGTATTGAGGTTAGGTTTCCGAAAATATATTTTATTTTCTGTAGTTTTAATCTGGAATTTCTGAATAATTATTTGAGTGTCGGTTGTCCAAAAATCAACACGTCGCACGGTTTTCGAGATTCCGAGCAATCCCGAACTCCGTTTCGTGATCCGTTTGAAGTTTTGGAAAGCTGACACAGAGCCCTAAAACATATAATTTTCCCAGAAATTCAGAGTTTCATCTAGTATTTTATTTTATTTATAGAAGTCAGATTTGGTCAACGGTTCATCGATTTGGTCATGGTTAGCCATAATGGCGATAACTTTTGACCAAAGCGTGATTTTGCGGCACGGTCGATTCCAATGCACTCATGGCGCTGAAATCTATTATGTCGCACACTCAAACTTGGAATTCATATTATTTGACCAGTTAGTCAACAGTATGTCTCGGTTTGCGTGCCACGAGTCCCAAATTTGGAACCGTGACTTTCCTTGGCCAAATATTTTTGTGTAGATTATTATTTCAGAATTAAATAGGTTAAAATAGGATTTTAGATGATTTATTCCAGAATTAGAATAGTATTAATTGATTTAACCCATTAGCCACTTTCTAGGATTTTTAGAGTGGGAATTGTATATCTAACTTGTGGTTGTTTGTGCGACGGGTTTCGTGGGATGATGGCTTGATTTGATAGCTTCTAGGCCGAAGTTCATATCATCTTCAACTTGTGAAATCAATCCGTCCAAGAGTTCAGGCAAGTACTTGTTGACACCTTCATGTGCATTTACTTTATATTGTCGTATTTCACTTATACATGCTATCTTCTGTGTCTTGACTGTTACACACACGAGAGTTGAGTGTTTGACTATTGATCATGTTTTCTCATTGTTATCTTGATCGTTATCATGATCGTGTTTTCGTGATTGTGAGGTATGGATATTGGAGGGGTACAATTACTAGGCACGTGGACAAAGCCCAGATGGTATCGTTGGCAACTCTCCCGTTTATGGGGGCGGGCCTTATAACCTCATCGTTCGCCCAAGCCGTCCATGTGTAGGAACGTTGTACTTCTCACGACACGTGCACTACGAGTGGTTACATGAGTCTCTTTACTTTTCATGCTTGTTACTTTTCTTATCAGTTTCTTCCATCTCATGATTTCTTGTTCATATTGTTCATTATTTCCATTGATTCTTACTTTCCATGTTTAGTGTTTTATTACTTTATATTGTACTTGTATCATGTTGGTTTAGACTTGTACTTGTTCCAATCCTGACTGGATAACCATTTTTCAGTTGTAGACGACGTGATCTGTCCAGAGGTTTACGGTGAGTATGTTGGAGACACTGACGTCACTGGCGTACCCGGTTCCAGCACTGATGCGAATTAGCATATTTTCTTCCTTATGGATTCGCATTAGTTAGTAGTTATAGTTATGGAGTTAGTTGTCTATTTTATTTTCTATTATCCGGGTTTGTTCCCGAGACTTTCTGAGTTGTAGTGGATTCTTTCATATTTATAATATTGAGACTATTAAATATTTTGGTGATTATTACTGGCTTAGTTGTGGATGATATATATATATATGCGTGTTGTGCTTGTTGTGGACCATTGTTATCATAGACAGCGTACTACCGCCGATGCTGCGGCGTAGGCTGGACTTGGCCACGTACTCGTATCCCAAAATTGGGAGCGGGTCGTGACAAGTTATCTTTCTATGTCCTCCTTAGGATCAGTTTTATGGCATATTCGAAAGTAATAAAACATGCCTCATGGCAAGCATGTTATTTGATTCGCATAAGCAAGCAACCAATAGAAATCTCGTGTTGTTTCGTGACTTCTTACTAAACGCTGATGCACTCGCCCTTCTACCGACGTAAGGTGAATGCGTCTCATTCCTTCCCTGTCATGTTATAAGTGCTCTGTGCAGGAGCTCTGTGTTTCTGCACTTTCGATCCGTCGTTCCTTAACTATATAAAGGTCACCAACTTTTTGGGCTAGAATGGACTTATATTTCTTAAATAAATTAAGATAATCAATAAAAAATTAAAAATTTATTACATTTAAAATTATTAATAATTTTTATTAGTTATTAGTTAGTTTAATAAATAATTAGCAACAAAATTAATAAATAAGTAGCAACAAAAATGGATGAAAATGTTGATTTTGTAATTACTTGCTAAATAGTTGAAGTTGGATTCCAAAATTTAAGAATTAAGAATTAATAAGTAATTAGCGTTGGGAAGCAAAATTTTAATAAGTGATAAATTGATAATGATAGTAAATTACATTCAATTTAATGATAATAAATTACGTTCAAATTAATAAAATAAACAATTAGTTTAATAAAAAAGATAATTAACTACTAACTAATTAAAAAATGTTTAAAAAAATTTCTATTTAAAATTCTAATTAAATTTTTATTAGTTAGTTTAATAATAATTAGCAACAAAAAATTAATAAATAATTAGTGTTACCTTAATGCAAAAGTTAATTTTTTATTAATTGATAAGTTTATGTTACTTAACAAAAATTGGAGGAAATGTCTTTGGTCTTCGCAAAAAAAAATTCCAAAAAAAAAAAAAAAAAATCAAAGCAAAAAATACCCAACAATTTGGATTTTTTTAAAGGAAAAGAAGGGGGGATCTTCAAAAAGATTTTTTTGCCCCTAAGAAGTAAACATTGTCATTTGAGTAATCTACTCCTCACCTTCGTTCTCCAAGTTTCATTCACTTGACAAAAAAAAAAGATTTTTGTCATTTGATTAATCTACTCCTCACATCCTTTCTCAAACTTTTTTCCTATATCGTCTACTTGTCATTTCCAACTCGCCCTCAAGTATTCTTTTACTTAAGAATGCATATTTTTTCAATACAATTTTTAAAGATACCCCAAATGCGTTAGAGCAACACAATTTTTTTCTAATTCTCGAAAATACCTATCGAAAGTGTTAGGTGGCATATAGCCCACTAATGATATTGAAAACCAATGACATTTCTCCTGTACTCCCTCAAGCATATCTAATTTCGATTATTTTGCTGCCATATACGGCTGGTAATATACAGAAACTAAAAGTCCAGGTATTGATTCAAGATTATACTTTGCCTACGCTGGCCTTTCTTGCTTCTTTCTGCTCTCTTGTGATTTATAAGTATTGATCGCCCTGCAAGTATGTGTAAAGATGCATTCCCATTTGAGGGCGGGTTCGGATGGCTTATTCTGCTAGCAAGATACCTATGGGAGATTCCTGTGAAGTGGACTCATAGTGTCTGGTTGGTGTTCACAGTAGTACATGATGCCTCCCATCGGCAACAAAAGAGAGCTACCTGTTATGATTGATAAGCAAAAACATATCAGAATGGTCAACAAGGTACTAAGAATATAATGCATGTAGCAAAGCATATGTATATATGAATTACAAAAATACCAGCTTCACAAATGTGGAGATTGACGAGATTAACTGATAATGGTCAACAAGGTACTAAGAAATATAATGCATGTAGCAAAGCATATGTATATATGAATTACAAAAATACCAGCTTCACAAATGTGGAGATCGACGAGATTAACTGATAATATATATGATTCGGCAATCACTGCCACGACTCACTGGCTACCGTGCAATTTTGACAGTGAATGGCACGAGACAGAATATCCAAACATGACTATGTCTTGGTTAATGATTGTTCAGACATCCAGGCAGAAAAAATGTAGCAAAAAAAACATGCATCTACAGTGTGGTAAAAAATACTTCCAACTAGGCCAATTCTTGATTTCATTAAACATTAACAAACTCTTAACTGTACCTAAGGAGAAGAGGAGGCACCGGAGTTGATCTTCCTGCAAGAACACAGAAAGATTCAAAATTGTTAGGATCAAAATGGATAGACGAGTGGAATAAAAACATACAAACTAACATACTCTTCTTTGCAAGAGTTGAACTGTAAAAGAACCCATTTAGCCCACAAATGACAAACTAACATACAAACTAACATACTCTTATTTGTCATTTGTGGGCTAAATGGGTTCTTTTACAGTTCAACTCTTGCAAAGAAGAGTATGTTAGTTTGTATGTTTTTATTCCACTCGTCTATCCATTTTGATCCTAACAATTTTGAATCTTTTTGTGTTCTTGCAGGAAGAAGATCAACTCCGGTGCCTCCTCTTCTCCTTAGGTACAGTTAAGAGTTTAGGTACAGTTAAGAGTTTGTTAATGTTTAATGAAATCAAGAATTGGCCTAGTTGGAAGTTTTTTTACCACACTGTAGATGTATTTTTTGGCTACATTTTTTCTGCCTGGATGTCTGAACAATCATTAACCAGACATAGTCATGTTTGGATATTCTGCCTCGTGCCATTCACTGTCAAAATTGCACGATTAGCCAGTGAGTTGTGGCAGTGATTGCCGAATCATATATATTATCAGTTAATCTCGTCGATCTCTACATTTGTGAAGCTGGTATTTTTGAAATTCATATATACATATGCTTTGCTACATGCATTATATTTCTTAGTACCTTGTTGACCATTCTGATATATTTTTGCTTATCAATCATGACAGGTAGCTATCTTTTGTTGCTGATGGGAGACATCATGTAGAACACCAACCAGACACTATGGGTCCACTTCACAGGAATCTCCCGTAGGTATCTTGCTAGCAGAATAAGCCATCTGAACCCGCCCTCCAATGGGAATGCATCTTTACACATACTTGCAAGGCGATCAGCACTTATAAATCACAAGAGAGCATAAAGAAGCAAGAAAGGTCGGCGTAGGCAAAGTATAATCTTGAATCAATACCTGGACTTTTAGTTTCTGTATAATACCAGCTGTATATGGCAGCAAAAAAATCGAAATTAGATATGCTTGAGGGAGTATGAGAAATGTCATTGGTTTTCAATATCATTAGTGGGCTATATGCCACCTAACACTTTCGATAGGTATTTTCGAGAATTAGAAAAAAAATTGTGTCGTTCTAACGCATTTGGGATATCTTTAAAAATTGTATTGAAAAAATATGCATTCTTAAGTAAAAGAATACTTGAGGGCGAGTTGGAAATGACAAGTAGACGATATAGGGAAAAAGTTTGAGAAAGGATGTGAGGAGTTGATTAATCAAATGACAAAAATCTTTTTTTTTTTGTCAAGTGAATGGAACTTGGAGAACGAAGGTGAGGAGTAGATTACTCAAATGACAATGTTTACTTCTTAGGGGCAAAAAAATCTTCTCTCCAGCTGTTGTCCCCCAACAACAATGAACTGTAAAAGAACCCATTTATTTATTCAATGGTCTATTCGTTCGTATTGTTGCATGCAAATCAAGTAGAGAACCTTTCGAAGAAGGTGTTCTAGAGCATTGTCCATAAACATTCTTAGATTCACATTTTCAATCCAAACAAGGAAAATATACTTGACTCTAGATGTTTCACATATCTATTACACTTTCTTTCAGAACTCAACAAGATAATGCCATTTCTTATATTTCGAGCTAATTGCACTCAGACACCTTCAACTTTTAAGTTTTTTGCAACTTGGTATCGTAAACTATTTTGTTAGCACTTTCCTAGTAATTTATTCTTCTTCTTTTTGTAGTTTGCAACTATGACACCATTCACAGAGAACACGAAAATCCTTCTTGTCCATTCCTCCTCCCCCATTCCTCAACTGAAACCCTAATTCCCTAACATTTGCGGCCTCCTACCACACACCCCACCCCACAATCACCACCACACAAACCCACCCGCCCCGCCCTAGCACATCCCAGTTGTGCACAACAGTAGCCGCAAGTGAGTGTGCAGATTGTTGCATGAGGTGTGAGGAAGGGGGAAGCTCCGGCAGGTATGGGTGGAGGGGAAGGAACGACTGCCACTTGAGGAGTTTCCGTAGTTTGGGGCAGAGAGAGAGAGAGAGTGTGAGTCCAGTTCAGTCGTGTTTTGCACGTGACACTCAAATATGACAGAATGTTAACGGAGGATAGTTACTTGCAAACTTTTGAAAGTTCATGGTAGCTATACGCCAATAAAAATAGTTCATGGTAGGAAATTGCACAAACGTGAAAGTTGAAGGTATTTATGTGAGTGCAAAATAAACTTTCCTTTATACTACTGTTCATTAATGCACATTCTAGAACACATTTCATAATTTAATTTGAAAAGGAACAATTCAGTCGTGTTTTGCACGTGACATTCAAATATGACAGAATGTTAACGGAGGGTAGTTACTTGCAAACTTTTGAAAGTTCATGGTAGCTATACGCCAATAAAAATAGTTCATGGTAGGAAATTGCACAAACGTGAAAGTTGAAGGTATTTATGTGAGTGCAAATTAAACTTTCCTTTATACTACTGTTCATTAATGCACATTCTAGAACACATTTCATAATTTAATTTGAAAAGGAACCACCACTTATGTGACATATTGTTGTCAAAAGTATACATCTATTTACAGTAAAGTTTATAATGTTGTTAATTATAATGAGTAAATAATCTAGTGAATTCTGAATTCTGGACCATCATTGACGTTTATAATATCTATACCAGAAACAATATTAGATAATAGTTTGCTAATCAATTTACTCATTTTGTAACTTTAGTTGTCTGACAAGTGGCCAATAGACTAATTTCATTATCGAAAGTACTTGAGATTAAAATTTTCTCATTATAGACTCACCGGTGATAGCCACAAAGCAGCAGTCTGCATATCAAAACAAGGTGCGTAGAGTACTGTCTCCCCAAAATCTTCCTCCAACTTTTTGAAGATCTCCTTATCACTTTTACCAGATCTTATCTCATCTCTAATAAGCTGCAACGATAAAATTGATCAAACTGCTTAGTACCTACCATTATAGAATGCTAAATTTAGGAATTCTATAAATCTGAAACAGCAGCAAACCAAGCACTATGCTAACTTTACACCACATCTGCAATGACAAGTAACACTGATGAACTTATGCAAGTTAAACTACAATTCCAGGAAAAGGACCATCAACAGTGGTAGTAATTCATCAAGTGATTCTGAAATGTTTAGTATTGTAGCCTGGTAGGTCATAGGAAGAGGAAGTTCCGAAACCAAATAGGATGCATGAAAATCAAATATCTGAGCTTCCCTGAGGATGATAGAGGTGGTTTATACCAAAGTAACTTGCACCAATAAAAATAATAGGGTTTCTTAAATATAAGTCCCTGAAATACTGTCTACTTTGGTCCCAGATGAGCCATACAAACCCGTAAAGGTTTAATATATAACAACAGTGCTCCCCAACTCCACCGCCACCCCCACACCCCCAACCACGCAAACCTCATATCTTGTAATTTCTTTGATACAATCCACCCTGCAGGCCGGAGTATACAATTTATGGGGGTCTGAGCAAACTTTAAGGAGATGCAGAAATAATAAGATTTGGAGGCCTATACCTAGAAATAGGCATAATTTAGGAGACTATCCAAAAGATCTATCCTATAAATGTAATAAAGGTCTGATTTCTGGGAAGTAAGTAGGAGCATTTAAAGTTTAAACATTCTAGAGTTAGATGCTAGATCAAGCATATTTGAATGAACGGCGGAAAGTTGCCTTCAAAACTTTGAAAAATACCAGCCAGCATGAATATAGTGCAAACTTCGAAAACATATAAGATAATATTAATTACAGTAAGAAGTGTTTTTTTAGAGAATATAGTTCTTGTATCTTAGACGATGACCAAGAATAATACTTAATCCTTTTCAAATTAGTTGGTTCAATATAATTCCGTGTCCAAAATCAGTTTGCATGCTATAGCTATTCATTGGGTATGGAACACATTCAAAAATATAAATCCCCTAACCATGTTTAACTTCTTCCGGTTGAAGTATATATATCCTATGGGATAGGTTGTAATTGAACATGCAGCTTAGGCTGACATGCTTTTATATCCTGTTTTCATAGCATAGAAATAGCCTATAATAGGTGGATTATCATTCAATTCTCACCATATTTGCTTCAAAATGCAGAGAATTATGGAAAATTCATGTCTTAGAAAAGAACTTGGAAACATAAGATACACCAGTCTATAACAGGGATATTTCACCAACCTATCACAGACTCGCAACAAAACTACATGGTATCGGCATATATGACCACAGGTATCTTTGTTGGTCACATCAGGATATTTTACTAACCTATTGTTACAAGCTATGTTGCATTGACACAAATACAACATGATATGGACCAAGGTAGTCAAAGGCGTACTTGAGGCACAAAGGGTCCATATCGTCCGAGGCACAAGGCACACTAAGGCTTGGGTCCGAACGAAACGAGACGCAAAATAATAATAATAATAATAATAATAATAATAATAATAATAATAATAATAATAATAATAATAAATATAAATAAATAAATAAATAAATAAACAAATAAATTAGTAATGTAAGAAATAAAACCAAATAACATATTAAAACCAACAAAAACATGTTAAAACGTAACCAAGTGAACTAGCAGAGCAACACTAGTAGGCAACATCTAACAATAATTTGTACTCCCTACCACGTTTTGAGTCAGTTTTAGTTTTTCCAGTTCAATTATAGCCAACTTTGACATCCGTACTACCTCCCTCCAACTTGTATGTGGTAAGGCTATCTCTATGCCTTAAAAGTTTTTGAAAAAAAACACATACAAAAGGCCCGTCTAGACGCGTCTTTTTTTGGTTGCGTCTTGCTGAAAGGCACGTCTAGGGTGTGTCCGGAGAAGTGTGCCTCGCCTAGTGAGGTGCGAGGCACGCATTTGACTACCATGATATGGGCACGGCTACAGTCACAACATTGATTTTGACCTTCCCTAGTGTATCTTGGAGTGTGTGTAATGTCCGAGACGCGTCTGACCCAACACGACATGGACACGGCACATGTTTTCAAACTCTGCTTTTTCCCAAGGATTAAAAGGCTAGCGAGGAGTTAACGTGTCAAGAAACATGCAAAAAAAAAGAATTTTAAATTACCTAAACAGTTTTTTTACGGTGCAACCTAAACCATCTAAGGTTTTCTTATATAATAGTTGCATGAGAACATCAATTTACGTGTCTACATGTTGTTGCTTTAACCATACTTGCCCAACCTTGACCTGACAGGAATAACTTGCAAAGCAATAATGAACCACTCAAATAGGAGCTATATAGAAGTAGATTCAACTTTAAATGTAATGTAAACTTTGGAGTTGTTTGGTTGGCTGTTAGTTGTTGTTGTAATGGTGTTACAACAGTTACACCAAATCCGATGTTTGATTGGTTGTAAATAGTGTTTTTACAGCAAAAAAAGCAGCAAGAAACACCCTATTCCTGCAGCTTTTGTTGCAGCCAAAGTGGCTGCAACACCAATTGCAGCAGCAAAAGCTGAAAAGGATTTTCATTTACAGGCAACTAAATAGCCCCTCAATGAAATTAAAAACACAAGGGGAGCACACAGATATTCCTTAAAAGGTGAGTCTAAATACATATGATGTGGATGTTGTCGAACAAATCAGATATGAAGTGAGATACTTACAAATCAGATATGAAGTGAGATACTTTAAGCAACGACACTTTTCAAAGAGCTCTAAACTCATTGTCCTTTGTTGTGCTGTATCTGAATTACTTGAGAAAATAATTGTTTCTGCAAAAAAAAAAAAAAAAAAAAAGCAGACCTAGGTTGTGTTTGGTTTACTGTAATGTAATCGTAATTGTAATGGAATTGGACTTGTAATGTAATCGAGTTAGTAATGTAATGAAATTACAATTACATTACCATGTTTGGTTGGAACACGTAATTACACCTTGCAATGTAATGCTAAATTGGTTTAACATGTAATGTAATCGAATAATAATTATTATTTGTATTATTTTGACAAATATACCCTCAATATTTATATGTATATTTTTTGGACAATTTATTATTTATAACTAATAAAATAATATCCAGTAATCAAATAAAATAAAATATCACATTGTATCATACAAAAAGTAAAATAAAATAAAATAATATTCATATGGTATCATATAAACCAAAACATTCAATAAACATTCTGGACATGACATCGTCCTTTCCTTTCCTTTCCTTTCCTGGCATTCATTCATTCAATTATTCCCCCTTCTTTATTCATATATAATCCTCTACTACTATCCACTGTCTCATGTTGTTGTTACCATTAATTTGAACAACAGCTTATTTATTTATTATCTATGACTGCACAAGTCCAAGAGCTTCTTCGTTCCTTCCACAATCTCATCAAAGAAGTCATCAAGCTGGCCAACTATATTCTCTGTCCCAGATCTCAACTGCCCAAACCAACCTTTGAACCCCTCCACCACCTTGTCATCCAAACACCCACCGGCACCGCCGCCCCTCTCCATCTCCTCCATGACCTCATCCACACACTCCCTCGTCCTTCGGAACTCATACATGAGCACCACGGGTCTCCTTTCCTCATCGTTCACCATCCGCTCGATCTATTCTGCACTCGAGACATAGACGCCATGAACCCTCCGAACTCGAAGAAGAGCGAGCCCTCCTCGATACTGGCCACCAACCCGTTCGACCCAGACTTGGGCCACCAGCGGTCCAGCAGACAAGTCCCCAGGCTAGGATCACCAGGAGGAATGAGCTAACGTTCCTCATCGCGTAGAGGGAGAGTGAGATTTTCACCTTGGGTAGTCTCCGAAGCTCCGAACGGCAGCGAGGAGGAGGAGGAGGAGGAGGAGGAGGGGGAGGGGGAGGGATCCGCCGCTGGCTGGGGAGGTTGACGACGAAGGAGAACATTTTTGGAGAGGTCGAAAGTTTTTTTTTCCCTCTGATCGAAATTTGGGGAAATATTTGTGTGGGATAAATTGGTAATTTAAAAGTTTGAGTATGTAATGTAATTAGGATTATATTGGTTTGCTAATGTAATTGATTTAAATAGGAGCTGGTGTAATATAATCAAGCTTGTAATCGCGATTACATTACATCCAGAAAATAATTGTCCAACCAAATATCAGAATTAGAATTATAACGTGATCGGCATTACGATTACGATTACAACACAGTAAACCAAATGTGTCCCAAGTATAATACATGAAAACATAATTCAAACTTAAAAGATGAAAAATAAAGAAGAATGATAAAATCAAGGACTAAGATACTAAGATACTAAGATAGAAAGCTAAGAAAGCTTCCACCATTCAAGAAACGGAAAAAAAAAAAGAAGGGAAAACTTCAATTTCTATTCTATTTTTTGGGGGTTGGTTGCCTGAATCATTTTTCCCCATTCAGCTATATTTCATAGACTCAATCCTTTAGGTTTGCCCATACTTCCAGTAGCTTCGTCCCTATCAATTGATCTCCTCTGCCATAAGAAACTTAAAAGCTTCACGCTACAAGAATTTCACTTGCAATTGCCGATATAAACATATGGTTTGAAGCATTGGCTGAAACTCTATTTGTTTTGATTTTTAAAGACTCTAACAAAACCTGAATTGGATATCAGCTTTGAGTAATATCCAGAAATTCACAAGAAAAAAAAAGACATTAAAAACCATAAAAGTGCACTTCAGTCACTTGGACTGGAGATGTATATTTGGGATGATAAGAACTAAGAAGAGCAGAATAAAATGCATGAACATGGAGAGGTGGGAGAAAAGAATGGAGGGAAGAGAAGAGAAAAACCATATTGTTCTCATTTTTAAAATTTTAATTTGTTAAAGTCCCAAATATACATCCCCGGTCAATCCATCTTGAGTGCATTTTAAGCAAATATTATAAAAAAATACATATACCATTGTGTGAATCCAGCACTCTGCCCAAAATGGATCTTCAACCCGCCGGGACATGTTAGAATAATATAAACATACAACCTTCACTACAATTCTAGAGTTTTGTTGCGGTGGCATGACATGGACTTTAACATGGTGAGGATGATACTTGTACATTTATAGTATTCAACACGCTTCTGCAAGTCGACGTCCCATTTTTATAGGTGGAGAGCTGGATTTATGCACTTGTATAACTTTTTTGTTAAACCCGCTTAAATTGCACGCCATAGAGATATAGAGATTGAACCAGGCTTGGTCTAATATCATGTTAAATTCTTGTTTTTTTTTTGCAGTTGCAGGGACTAACAATTTTGTAAATAACACATTACATACTGAAAACCAAAACCAATATCAAGATCAAAGCCAAATCAAAACTTATGGAGAATGCAAACCAATCCTGACCTGAGGCACACAATCTGATAGGTAATATAGTTGTGTTCTTGACCCAATGTCGATGGGTAACCCACTAAAAGGGTAGTTTCTAGTAGTTTGCATTAGATATGGTATTCCATTACAAGTTCTCATGAATGGATGGAATAGAGCTACATTAGCAAACTTCAGATATACTTCAGAAAGATAAATAGATAGTATACGAAACGAACAGTAGCACAGTTCATGACTCACTACTGTGCAGACGAATAGTATCATAGATCATGACTTGCTGCTGATCTCTGTGCTGCATGGCACAAACATGCAATGACAAAATACAAACTCTGTGATATGGAAAAGACATTGACTTCGGTACTCTAAGTGTAATTTGGACCGTCTTCCTAATGTCATAGGACAAACATTACTTTAGATTTTGGAGTACCATTGCTTCCTAGGTTGTGCAATATGTTTCTAGCCGCTGAAGCTATTGGCTTGTTGCAAATGTTCTACAAGAAATCAAATATCCATCCTGCATAGCTACCTTACTAGCATGAATCCCATCAAACATTTAGAATCCCATTCTTATTTAGCATGTCATCATTTAGTGAATGGATTGTCACATGCGACTAAACCAACAATGCAACACTTATGTTGGTCAATTTCAAAGTTAAACATTTGACTCCATTTGCAATCAAATTCACTGTTTCGTGGATTAAGACTCTGAATATACTTAATACCTTTTTCATTTTACGCTTCTCTACTAGAACCTCTCTTTCCATATACAACTTTTTTTGCTTTGGCGTTGCTGCACTTAGCATGGCAAACTCATGTCCCTTCCCTCCTCATAGACCTGAAACATTTCAAAATCTACATCTTGCAGTTTGCACACATAATATTGACATTGTTCATCTCTAAAGAGAAGAATCCGAAGAGTAGCCCAGAGAGAAGATGGAAAATGTGCAATTTTTAGGTAAGTAGGGAGCAACGAGCTCGTATTGTACGGGCATGAATACATCATAATATGAACATGGGGAAACCGAATAGACACTAATTTTGGTGTGTCAGTGTGTTTTGGAGTCTCCATGTCATGCCCGACTTGGACACACAGTACAGCATGAGTCATGACTGCGTCCGGACCCAGTCTGGCGTGCCCATTCTTCCTAGGCGGGGGAGCTTACCTATGTTGTAAATACAAACGTGACAAGACACGTTGACCGGGCATCAACGTTAGTGTGTCCATGTGTATTTTGGCTGTGCCTAGTTCGTGTCCGACGCTGATGCAACACCACCCTTGCGTACTAAGCTTCGTCAACTAAAGTGCTCCAATTCTCATTGATCAGGGTCAACTAATCATAAGAACTAACTTACAGAACCTAAGACTAATATAGCATTACGACGTCGAAAAGGAAACTCTAAGTTTTAATTGTTAGGAAATTTTCCGTTCATGATTAGGTCCATTATTGGTAATTTAAGAGATGGAGCTGTATGTGGAAAAAAGAAGAAGCAAGGGCTGGCTACCTTCCTGAGTAGAATGGCGATGTCGGCCTGCGAGTCCTCGATGGACTGGCTCCCGCACTCGGTGCAGCGCACGTTGTGGCTGATGTTCCTCGCCCGCGCCTCGACTGTCTGGGACTTCTTCACCTCCTCCCCGCTCGCCATCGCGCTCGCTCGGCAATCGAAGATTGACCCAAACCCCCTTCAAAAATGGCAATCGAAGAAACATACACATTCAACTTAAACTGGGTGGGACATTTCGTCAAACACTTCATGCTCAGTACATAAATTTTCTTTGGATAAGAGGAATAACAAGGGTATTTGGTGTGAAGACAGAGAAAGAACAAGGGTTTTTGATGTGAAGACAGAGAAAGAACAAGGGTTTTTGATGTTATAGTGCTAACGGGTCTCAACCCGTCTAATTTAGTAGGATCCTTAAGATGGACCTGGGCCAGGGATGCTGTACATGGCAGATTTTTGTTACAACCCACACACACCTACATGTCTCTACGGTTGGAGGACTCGAACCCTAGCGGTCTCGTCTGGTGTCCGCATTGCTTTTCACATGAGCTACAAGTACTGAACAACATAGTGGAAGAGAGTGGGGTCCGGTATAACATGTTGAAGTGGAATTTATTTTATTAATTTCGTCCATAGCATGTAGTAGGGGTGTGCATCAGTCGGTGGTCGACATATTTGGTCACAAAACCAAAGTCGAATCGAAGTTAATCGGGTTGAAAATAATCACAATCGAACCAAACCAACAAATTGGTCGGTTCGGTTTGGAAACCGACCGACTTGGTTCGATTTGGATCGGTTCGGCTCGGCTGATCGGTTTTGATCAAACAAAAAAATTTCAAGTATGTTTCACAAAATATATTCACACAGAAATAAGCCCTAACTACTTCTTGTCTGGAAGATGTTTGTATGAGATACTAAAGTGGACAATAATTTTCTAAGTAAATCATTCATAGTAAATTTCTTCCACAAATCCAAAATGATTCTCGAACCAACCCGACCGGACCTAATTTTATATTGTTACTAATTGGTTTCGGTTTGGTTCGATTTAAGTGGTTTTTGGAATGACCAAACCGAACCAAATAGGTCGTTTTTAAAATGGTCCAGTCGAGCCAATCCGACCGGACCATTGGTTCGGTTAAAAGCCGACCGATTTGGTTTGGTTTGGTTCGATTTGATCGGTTTGGTCCAAATATACAGACCCCTAGCATGTATGAATGTATTAACCAACATATTTATATATTTTGGTCATCTCCAATGGGAATTTCTATCTACCCTATTTCTAGGAGTTTCTATTCCATTTTTATCCAACGTACCTCTGATGTAGGATGAAAATTTTCTATGAATATGCAGAAACTCTTCTAAAAATTCTTCATCTTAATATTGGACCATACTTCTTAACTAAATCATAAAATTCTCCCTTTAATATTCTAATACATAGAATATAAATTGATAACTATTGGAGAGTATTTGTTTGGATAATTCTATGTAGGGCTAATTAGCGTTTAGATCATGGATTTATTTTAGAGTTTAAGCCATCACATGTCCAATTGAAGAGTTTAGACCCTGGGCTTTTATTTTTTTTATTTTTCTTTTTCTTTTTTCCATTATACCCTCCCTAGCCTATGTATGCATATTTCATTATCAAACATGAAGGAAGGGTATAATAGGAAAAAAGAAACAAAAAAATTCAGAGTCTAAACTCTTCACTTGGACATGTCAAGTCTTAAACTCTTAACTGGTATAAAACCTAGGGTCTAAACACTAATTAGCCCTTATATGTACTAGGATAGAAATTTTCTTATAGTACGGTGCCAAGTAGGATAGAAACTCAATTTTAGAAATTTTCGTTGGAGACAGGCTTAGCCATTTTCCAATGGGAATTTCTATAATTGGGTTTTTATCCTACTTTGGCATTATACTTTAAGAAAATTTCTATCCTAGTTGTTAGAGTTTCTACATAGAAATTGTATACACAAAAAATACTCTAGTGGTTCTCCGTTTATAGCATATGTGGCAAAAAAAAGGATTATTTGAATGAGGTAGTGTCCAATATTAATTGCTACGAGGGATGGAGAATTTCTCTGTCCCTCATAGAAATTCTCCATTCTATATCATTGCCACATAGGATAAAAATTGGAATATAAATCATGGTTTGGAGGAGTATTTTTCTAAAAGGAGTTCCTACAATAGAAATGGTGGAGATAGAAACTCCCATTGGAGATGGCTTAGTCTAATGGGGGTTTCTATCTTCCCTATTTCTATGGTAGAAACTCATTTTAGACCCAAAAAAAATTCTCATAATGGTAGTTTATATCATAAGCGGCATTGATGTAGGATGGAGAATTGATGTAGGATGGAGAATTTCTATGAGGGTTTCTATACATAGAAACTCCCATAACTTTTTTCTCTCTCATACCAATTAATATTGGGTGCCACATCATTAAGTTGATGCTTTTATTTGTTGCCACATATAATACATATGGAGAACTATTGGAGATTGTTTTTTGTTTGTGTACTTCACACTTCTCTACCTTACCCCCACATTTAGAGATAAGTCCTAGACTAGACATTTTGTTTATTCTTTTACAATGAACATGTTCTAGCCTATTATGCCACAACTCAAGAGAATAATAAAAAAAACGACTACATTAATTTCATTAGACTGGTTTACAAACTGAATTTTAAACATTCCTTCGCTTTGATAAGCCTTTTCGAAGTATATTCCCTTCTTGGACATCACCATCTGACCAGCATTAATGTCCATCCTCAAGCCTGCGTTGCTAAGCAGGCTTCCAGAGATCAGGTTCTTAGCAATCACCGGAACATGCTTCATTCCTTGAAGCGTCAGAGTGTTTCCGGAAGTGAGTTTCAGCTCCACAGTTCCGATCCCCAGAATTTCAGCTTGGGCATGGTTTGCCATGACAACTCTTTCAGACGTTGGCTGGTACGTGACAAACCATTCCTTGCAAGAACAGACATGGCACGTCGCACCGGTGTCTATCCACCAGTCAGAGTCAGCACCCACAGTTGTGACCAGAGCGATCATAGCAACAATGTTAGAAACCAAAGAAACCTTACTAGGCTCACCTTTCTCTGATTGTTTAGGCTTGGATCTGCATTCACTCTTGTAGTGGCCTTTCTTGCCACAATTGAAACAAATCACGTGGGACTTGGACTTCTGTTGTTTGAACGAGGGACCCTTCACTTTCAGATTAGTGGAGTCCTTCTTTTTGTGATGAGAAGCCGCCTGCTTCCCCTTGGGCTCTCTCGTCTGCACCAGATTGGCCTTAGCCAACTGTTTGGACAGAGTGTCCATTTTCTGTTGAGAACGCATCTCGTCCTCAACATAGATCTCTTGAATGAGATCTTCCAAGCTAATGTCCAGCTTCTTCCGATGCATTCTTGCATAGAAAGTACTCCATCCAGCAGGAAGTTTCGAGACGATCCCTCCAAAGACAAATTTGTCGACGAGGGGCATTTTTTCGTCTTCTAGCTTCTGGCGCAACTTTAAGAACTCTTTTACCTGAGGCATCATTGCCTTCTCGTCTTTGAAGAGCCACTTATGGTACTTCTCGACGATGAAGATTTTCGATCTATTATTGTCGTCTTCATACAGCTTTACCAAGGACTCCCAGATGTCCCTGGCAGAAATATTCTTGGAGTATGACTCTGCAGGGAGTCCTCCATTGCATTCAGAATCAATAGCCTACAAAGACTATTATCCCTTCTCCATTTGGTCAGTTTGACTTGTGCAGCAGCAATGGCATCTACTGTACCACCTTCTGGAGTCATCGGTCCTTCTGGAATCGTTGGTTCAGTCTCAATCAACACATGATCGATGTCCACTAGTTGAAGATTGAGGGTGATTTTTCTCTTCCAGATTTGAAAGTATTCTCCGTCGAACGTCTCCAGTTTGTTAAAGCTGGTATCGAGGAGAGAGGCACGAGAGTTTTCCATCTTTTTGGTCTAGCTTTGAGATTGTTAGAACCGGAGCACTATTTTCGATGGAAAACTGAGAGAATGAAACAATTGTAAAAACAAAGTTTCAACGCAACACTCCAAGGAAGTTGCGAAACAGAGATCCTTAGAGGATTCTGAGTTACGATAATTTATAAAGATTTCGCAACAGTAGCAAACGACAGCAGTACTTCTAAGCAGAAGGTACTAATCGAAATGCTAAAGGCAGCAGCGAAGATGACAGGCGATAGATGGAAGGTGGTGGCCTGCTGGGGTGTCAAGAACACCGGTGCTCAAAGCTAGATCCGCCCACACGGTCAGCTTCCAGGAACCAGCAAGTTCAAAAGAACTCTGGAACGCTCTGGTAATCTACTCTAAGATAGACTGCTCGGAAAGACAGGGACAGAACTCCAGTTGCGCGAGGAGGAACAACGTGCGCAGCAGCTCTCTCTTCTCTCTCCGGAAATCTTTTTTTTGGAGTCTAAGAAGTATATTAGAGAGAGAAGAGAGGCTCTGATTATATAGCTACTGCTGTGACCGCCCAGATCCGAGATGTGCATAACGACTTGATGACATATCCGAAATTTCAGGATCAGTTATCGCACGTTACAAATTAGTCAGAACATGGACAGTTACAATCTGCGTGTATTGTGCCTATGGAATGGGTTGCGCGTGCGCCATCAGCGCACACTGCGCACGCGTGTACACGGCGCAACCAGCGCAACCTGCGCGAGCTGGCGCACCCCGCGCAACCGCGCAATCGCGCACGCACCCTGCGCACCCACGCAACCCAGCGCAACCGCGTACCCGCACACCTTGTGCAACCTGGGCGCAAAACGCCACATTACGCCTCATGAACTCATGAGCCCGAGTTCGAGTCCGAGTCGCTAGGGGCTTAGCTCCAATGGAAATTAATTTCCCAAGAGCAAAAATATGAATGCTTAACTTGGAGCCTTATCCTTACCTCCTAGTAAAATCACCCACATGGTTCCCTCCTTAGGGTCACCACCCGATGTGCATATCCCAACAACATATACAAGTATATATGTTGAGATAACTCATGGTTCACTTTCCGTTTGGGACTAAACTTTACTAGGCATGTTGAGAGCAAGCTCTCTCCATGTCAAGGAGCAAGAGCACCAACATGGTATGCCCACACCCCAGCTGTTGTCCCCCAACAACAATGAACTGTAAAAGAACCCATTTATTTATTCAATGGTCTATTCGTTCGTATTGTTGCATGCAAATCAAGTAGAGAACCTTTCGAAGAAGGTGTTCTAGAGCATTGTCCATAAACATTCTTAGATTTACGTTTTCAATCCAAACACGGAAAATATACTTGACTCTAGATGTTTCACATATCTATTACACTTTCTTTCAGAACTCAACAAGATAATGCCATTTCTTATATTTCGAGCTAATTGCACTCAGACACCTTCAACTTTTAAGGTTTTTGCAACTTAGTATCGTAAACTATTTTGTTAGCACTTTCCTAGTAATTTATTCTTCTTCTTTTTTGTAGCTTGCAACTATGACACCATTCACAGAGAACACGAAAATCCTTCTTGTCCATTCCTCCTCCCCCATTCCTCAACTGAAACCCTAATTCCCTAACATTTGTGGCCTCCTAACACACACCCCACCCCACAATCACCACCACACAAACCCACCTGCCGCGCCCTAGCACATTCCAGTTGGGCACAACAGCAGCCGCAAGTGAGTGTGCAGATGGCTGCATGAGGTGTGAGGAAGGGGAAGGTCCGGCAGGTATGGGTGGAGGGGAAGGAACGACTGCCACTTGAGGAGTCGCCGTAGTTTTCGGCAGAGAGAGAGTGTGTGTCCAGTTTAGTCATGTTTTGCACGTGACACTCAAATATGACAGAATGTTTACGGAGGGTAGTTACTTGCAAACTTTTGAAAGTTCACGGTAGCTATACGCCAATAAAAATAGTTCATGGTAGGAAATTGCACAAATGTGAACGTTGAAGGTATTTATTTGAGTGCAAATTAGACTTTCCTTTATACTACTGTCCATTAGTGCACATTCTAGAACACGTTTCATAATTTAATTTGAAAAGAAACCACCGCTTATGTAACATACTGTTGTCAAAAGTATACATCTATTTACAGTTAAAGTTTATAATGTTGTTAATTACAATGAGTAAATAATCTAGTGAATTCTGAATTCTGGACCATCATTGACGTTTATAATATCTATACCAGAAACAATATTAGATAATAGTTTGCTAATCAATTTACTCGTTTTGTAACTTTAGTTGTCTGACAAGTGGCCAATAGACTAATTTCATTATCGAAAGTACTTGAGATTAAAATTTTCTCATTATAGACTCACCGGTGATAGCCACAAAGCAGCAGTCTGCATATCAAAACAAGGTGCGTAGACTGTCTCCCCAAAATCTTCCTCCAACTTTTTGAAGATCTCCTTATCACTTTTACCAGATCTTATCTCATCTCTAATAAGCTGCAACGATAAAATTGATCAAACTGCTTAGTACCTACCATTATAGAATGCTAAATTTAGGAATTCTACAAATCTGAAACAGCAGCACACCAAGCACTATGCTAACTTTACTCCACATCTGCAATGACAAGTAACACTGATGAACTTATACAAGTTAAACTATAATTCCAGGAAAAGGACCATCAACAGTGGTAGTAATTCATCAAGTGATTCTGAAATGTTTAGTATTGTAGCCTGGTAGGTCATAGGAAGAGGAAGTTCCGAAACCAAATAGGATGCATGAAAATCAAATATCTGAGCTTCCCTGGAAAGAGGATGGATAGAGGTGGTTTATACCATAGTAACTTGCACAATAAAATAATAGGGTTTCTTAAATATAAATCCCTGAAATACTGTCTACTTTGGTCCCAGATGAGCCATACAAACCCGTAAAGGTTTAATATATAACAACAGTGCCCCCCACCTCCACCCCCACCCCCATCCCCCAACCACCCAAACCCCATATCTTGTAATTTCTTTGATACAATCCACCCTGCAGGCCGGAGTATACAAATTATGGGGGCCTGAGCAAATTTTAAGGAGATGCGGAAATAATAAGATTTGGAGGCCAATACCTAGAAATTGGCATAATTTAGGAGACTATCCAAAAGATCTATCATATAAATGTAATAAAGGTTTGATTTCTGGTAAGTAAGTAGGAGCATTTAAAGTTTAAACATTCTAGAGTTAGATGCTAGATCAAGCATATTTGAATGAACGACAGAAAGTTGCCTTCAAAACTTTGAAAAATACCAGCCAGCAGGAATATAGTGCAAACTTCGAAAACATATAAGATAATATTAATTACAGTAAGATGTGTTTGTTTAGAGAATATAGTTCATGTATCTTAGACGATGACCAAGAATAATACTTAATCCTTTTCAAATTAGTTGGTTCAATATAATTCCGTGTCCAAAATCAGTTTGCATGCTATAGCTATTCATCGGTATGAAACACATTCAAAAATATAAATCCCCTAACCAGGTTTAACTTCTTCTTCTTCCGATTGAAGTATATATATATCCTATGGGATAGGTTGTAATTGAACATGCAGCTTAGGCTGACATGCTTTTATATCCTGTTTTCATCATCGACTCAGCATAGAAATAGCCTATAATAGGTGGATATCATTCAATTCTCACCATATTTGCTTCAAAATGCAGAGATTTATGGAAAATGCATGTCTTAGAAAAGAACTTGGAAACATAAAATACACCAGTCTATAACGGGGATATTTCACCAATCTATCACAGACTCGCAACAAAACTACATGGTATCGGCATACATGACCACAGGTATCTTTGTTGGTCACATCATGATATTTGACTAACCTATTGTTACAAGCTATGTTGCATTGACACAAATGTAACATGATATGGACCAAGGTAGTCAAAGGCATACTCGAGACACAAATGGTCCATATTGTCCGAGGCGCAAGGCACACTAAGGCGTGCGTCCGAACGAAATGAGACGCAAAATAATAATAATAATAATAATAATAATAATTTACTCAAACTTACGTCCTAAAATAGGGCGTAAGTTACTAATTTTTCTCTTTGTCAACTGGATAAAGCCAAATTAAGCATCAAAAATTTTAATTTTTTTTTTACAAACTTACGTCATAAATTAGTGCGTCAATCAAACTTATGCCCTAAATTAGGGCGATTTCATGCCCATTTTGAAAATTTTAAAAACTCTGCCTTTTATATAATAAATATTAAATTGATTGCTTTTAGTACAGTTTTCTGGGTGATATACCTCTTCTATATTATTTGGCTTCGAATTTTTTATCCAAAGACTAAATTAGATGGCATTTTTATACTGTTAGACGATTATTATGAATGTTGATGTAGGTAATTTAAAAGTAGAAATTAGAGATGTTTTAGATTCTTTAATTACTTTAGAAGGGGGGATCTTCAAAAAGATTTTTTTGCCCCTAAGAAGTAAACATTGTCATTTGAGTTCTCCAAAAAAAAGTTGGAGGAAGATTTTGAGAAAAGATTTTTTTGCCCCTAAGAAGTAAATATTGTCGTTTGAGTAATCTACTCCTCACCTTCGTTCTCCAAGTTCCATTCACTTGACAAAAAAAAAGATTTTTGTCATTTGATTAATCAACTCCTCACATCCTTTCTCATACTTTTTTCCTATATCGTCTACTTGTCATTTCCAACTCGCCCTCAAGTATTCTTTTACTTAAGAATGCATTTTTTCAATACAATTTTTAAAGATACCCCAAATGCGTTAGAGCGACACATTTTTTCAATACTATTTTAGAAAAAAAATACCCTTCCAATGGAGATTTCTATAACAATTTCTATCATATGTGGCAGTGATGTAGGATAAAGAGTTTCTATGAGGATTTCTACATGTAGAAACTCTCATAAAAATTTTCCATCTCTAATATCAATTAAAATTGGGTCCTACACAATTAAAATGATCATTGCATTTGTTGTTAAATATGATAGAAATGAAGAACCATTGGGTATTTTTTTGTGTTTGTAATTTCTATATAGAAACTCTATCATCTGGAATAGAAATTTCCATAAAGTACAAGGATAAGTAGGATAGAAACCCAATTTTTGAAATCACCATTCGAGATGGCCTTAGTAACTACTCACTTATATAAAAGGAAGACAAATTCTATAGGCACTCTACATTTTACTTCAGGACATCTCACTATTTCAGGACAATCCAGCTTGGTGGAACTTTTATCAGGATGGCCCCAAAATTTTCTTTGGGGCAACCCATATCATTCCTCTCCATTTCCTTGCACATAATTCTCCAATTCCAATCGATGGAGCCGACGTCAGCGAGCTTCGGCTACACCTAATCACCGGACATTCCGAGCTTCGACTCGCTTCCAGAGATCGGGGACCCCTGTAGTGCCCCGACCCGCAAGATGCCTTATGATGGATGGTTGGTTCGATGAAGCCTTGTTGGACTTGGGATTATGCGAAGATTGCTAGGAAAGGCTATGCGATCATGGCGGGAATCGTCTTATAAATGTGAGTAGTGTTGAACCCTTCGAAGATCCTTTAGCTTTACGCTTAATAAAAATGATTAGTATGCTATGTCTGCTTGTTGAATTGGTAAATGCTATCTTGTATGGAACCTGCAAAGATAATGAAAGATAACTAATCACATGACCACAAATCTGTTGTAAGTCATTTTATGAATTGTGTGCTTCGAATCATTTCAATGAATTGTATGCTTACATGCTTTACAATAAAATACATGACATGGGAAACAAAAGTTCCAGATACTTGGGTGGTGAGTATGTCGAGCATCAGCTCGATGAATGTATTCTAAAACAGATGCCTAGTCCCAAGAATTGGGTGGTGAGTAAATTGAGTTTTGGCTGGAAAGATACATGGTATCAAAGATGTGAAAAAGATATTGAGTAATCAGCATTCTATTATCCCGTCGTCAATGTAGAATGTTGATTACACTAATACCCTGGATTGGACAGATGGTAATACGAGCGTTGGCTCAAGGCAATATGGTAAGATGGCAATATGAATGACAATGGTGGCTTATCACTTAGTTTTCCTATCATGCATTATATGTTTCTTTCATAGATAATGTAACCCCACTATTTTTCATTTTCATGAATTTTAGAAAATTTTAGTATTTTTAATAAATAATATTCAAGTCTGATTAGTAATTATAATGCTGGATAATATTTTGAAATAATTCTTCATGGTTAGATAATTAATTATTGGGAATAACTAAATTTCTAAAATTTTCTAACTAACTGGAGTGGGCCTCAAGATTCCTAACAAACTTCCTAACAAGTGTAACCACTTCCCTAACAACTTTTGGGTTCAATATGCAATTATTGTATTAACTAGGGATTTATTTGCAAATTTGCCTTTTCTTATCTCCTCTTATAAGCCAGGGGAGGAGAGAGAGTGATTACTTTCCGATTATTTTCCATCTTTCGATTTTTTCAGAGCTCGGAGCTCTCATCCCCAAAACCCTCTTTCCCCCAAATCCCGCCGGAACCCTAACCCTAGCCGGCGACTGAAGGCTGAGCGCCATCACTAGGCGGGCGGCAGGATCTGATCACCCTCACGGCGGTTCCTTCCACGACGAACAGGCGCTGCTTCCCTTCGATGGCGACGACAACAGACGCGTCATCTTCTTTAGCGTCGGCGAGCGACGGCTAGGCGTCGATCCTCCTCCTTGTTGAAGAGATGCGAGTATCTTGTCTCCGACGAAGGCCGAGACATCACGAGGACAGCTCCGACGATCGAGGCCTAGACGCAGCGGCACCTCTCGAGGGCTGAACACGGTGGCGCGTGTCAATCCGGCGATTGAGCTCTGAGGGGTCAAGTCTCTCGTGAGAGATCGATCTCCTTTATAGATTATGAGGTTTGAGATCGAACTCGTGTTTCTCAATTTTGTGTCTGATGTCGTTCGTCCCTGTTTGAAATCTGTGTCCGATTCATGATTGGCAGCTCGAATGCTCGAAGTTGAGTCGAATTTCTTTTTGGAGGACTACATTCCGTTGGGAACCAGATCGGTGAGTATTTTTCTTTTATAAGTTCGATTCAAAGTGTTCTTATTGTCAGATCTGAATCATCCTCTTGTGAACTCTTAAATCGATAGATCAGACTGTTGATCATATTTTGGAGGGGTCGGTTGAGAATTTTTGTTCAAATCAGAGCACGAATTCTGGTGAGTTGTCGTTTTGCATGTTTGATCGATTTTCGAATATTTTTAGTTGTTTGTCGTTGAACTAATTTTGAGTTCAGTCGATCATCTTGTTAAATGATAATTTTGAGAGGCTAAGTACTTGATTGTTCTATATTTCCTTTCATGTCTAGACCTGGTTTATTTTGGCACGGCAGTTGGATTTTTGGCGAGATCGAAGGGTTGTCCCATATTGTGTCTGTTTCTGTTCCAGGTTTCTTTCAGGTAAACTCTGTTCAATTCTTATGCACAGTTTCCACTTGTGTGTTGATCGTAATTCTATTACTGGTGTCCATGCTTAATTGGCATTGCTTCGTGTCCGTGCTTAATAGGCGTTGGTTCGTGTCCGTGCTTAATTAGCGTTGATTCGTGTCCGGGGTGCTGTATCTATTTGTGTTGTGTTCGTGAGCGTGTTCTACTGGATGGAGTCGTACCGTCATAGTCGACTAGGATCTTAGCAAGAGCAGGGTTATGCTTAGTGATCAATTGATTCATGTTTCCTTATTCAATTTGGTTGTAGATATAAATAACTTGAGTGCTAGACTTTTTCTTTGAAGAGCTTTCCTGGGTGTAGATTCAGCTGATTTTTCCTTTTCGATTTTATTCAAATTGGTTGTACATTGTTGGTGCTTTCTTTACATGGAGAGAGCTTGCTCTCAACATGCCTTGTAAAATTATAGTCCCACATCGAAAATGCACCATGAGTTATCTCAACATATATACTTGGATGTGTTGTTGAGAGATACACATGGGGTGGTGACCCTAAGGAGGGAACCATGTGGGTGATTTTACTAGGAGGTAAGAATAAGGCTCCAAGGATTAAGCATTAATGCTTTTGTCATTCTCTTGGATTAATTCCATTTGGAGCTAAGCCCCAACGGGGCTTAGCGACTCGACTCGGACTCGGACTCGGACTCGGGCTCATGGGCTCATGAGGCGTAATGTGGCATTTTGTTGGCGCACTTTGCACTTAGCACGTCAGCAGTCATGCGGTCTTTATGCGGCTCATATGCGGCCATGCGATCTTATACGGCATGCGGCTCATATGCGGCCTCATGCGGCCATGCGGCACATACGGCCATGCGGCTCATGCGGCACATGCGGCACATACGGCACATGCGGTCCATGCGGCTCATACGGTCCATGCGGTCCATGCGGCTCATGCGGTCCATGCGGCCATTAGGCTCATGCGGCCAGGCTGCTGTTGCTTCCGCATGGAGGGATCCGCTGACTGTGCAGATTACAAATCAGTTATGGAAAGGCTGAATCAATACAATTAAATCAGATCTTATCTTTGTGGGATTTGAATTTATTCAGATCCTATCTTTGTGGGATTTGAATTAATTTCGTGGGATTTGAATTAAATCTCGTTGCTATCTTTTGGGATTTGATTGAATCTTTCCATAACTGAAGAGGCGGTTAGGGTTTCCACCCTCTCTCTATAAATACTCTCTTCTGGCCTCCTTTGTGACTACTACGAAAATTACAAGTTAGAAAAGGAGAAAGAGAGAGAGAGTTGCTGCCTCCATTGGAAGTCCATCCGAGGAGTCTGAACAGAGGTGACTTCGAGCGTTCCACAAGTTCTTCAACTTGCTGGTTCCTGGAAGCAGATCGTGTGGGGCGAATCTTGCTTTGAGCAACGGTGTTTTGACACCCCAACATTGTTCTTTTTCTCATCTCTCTCTAGTTTTATTGTAACTCGTTCTGTCCCAATTGCAACACGTTTACAAGGAAGAACGAGAGATCTTCTCTTCTCTTTTTCCCTCCTTCAGATTGTAATTTGGCTCTTTGGTTTATTGTACCATCGTAGATCTTGAGTTTGCTCTCTGCAAAGTTTTTGTGGGACATTTCAGATCTCGATTGCATTTGTTTTTTCATCTTTGATCAAGCCCCGGGAATAACAATCTCAAAGCAAGATCCGTATAGATGGAAAACATTAATGCTTCGCTCCTCCAATCGGACTTCTGCAAGTTGGAAAAGTTCGATGGAGAGCACTATCAAGTCTGGAAGAGAAAGGTGTACCTAACTCTTCAACTGAAAGACGTTGATCATGTTCTGTTGGAGGAAGAACCCTCTGTTCCAGACACTGGATCTACTGCCGCCATCAACGCGGCTTCCAAACTCCAGGCCAAGTGGAGAAGGGAAAATAGCATCTGCAGACTTCTCATCCTGAATGCTATGGAGGACTCTCTGGCAGAATCCTACTCAAAGAAGGAACTTGCCAGAGACATATGGGAGTCTGTGGAAAATTTGTATTAAGAAGATAAGAACAGGAGCAAATATTTGTGGTTGAAAAATATCACAAATTGCTCTTTGAGGACGAAAAGTCCATGCTGCCACATGTGAAGGAATTTCTGAAGCTGCGTCAGAAACTGGAAGACGAAGAGATGCCCCTTCCCGACAAGTTTGTCGTCGGAGGGATCGTCTCAAAACTTCCTGCTGGATGGAGTACCTTCTATGCAAGGATGCACAGAAAGAATCTAGACATTAGCTTGGGAGATCTACTTCAAGAGATCCATGTTGAGGACGAGATGCGTTCTCAACAGAAGGTGGACACTCTGTCCAAACAGTTGGCTAAAGCCAATCTTGTGCAGACGAGAGATTCCAAGGGGAAGCAGGCAGCTTCTTATCCCAAGAAGAAGGACTTTACTAATCTGAAAGTGAAGGGTCCTTCATTCAAGCAACAGAAGACTAAGTCCCACGTGACTTGTTACAATTATGGCAAGAAAGGCCACTACAAGAGTGAATGCAGATCTAAGCCTAAACAGTCAGAGAAAGGTGAGCCTAATAAGGTTTCATTGGTTTCTAACATTGTTGCTATGATCGGACAGGTCACAACTGTGGGGGTTGACTCTGACTGGTGGATAGACACTGGTGCAACTTGCCATGTCTGTTCTGACAAGGAATGGTTCGTCACGTACCAGCCGACATCTGAGAAAGTTGTCATGGCGAACCAGGCCCAAGCTGAAGTACTGGGGATTGGGACTGTGGAGCTGAAACTCACTTCTGGGAACACTCTGACGCTTCAAGGAGTGAAGCATGTTCCTGCGATTGCCAAGAACCTAATCTCTGGGAGCCTGCTCTGCAACGCAGGCTTGAGGATGGACATCAACGCTGGTCAGATGGTTATGTCCAAGAAAGGAACATACTTCGGAAAGGCTTATCAAACCGAAGGAATGTTTAAAATTCAGCTTGTCAACCAGTTTGATGACATTAATGCAGTTGTATTTTCTAATTATTCTCTTGAGTTGTGGCATAAGAGACTAGGACATGTTCATAGTAAAAGAATCAACAAAATGTCTAGTCTAGAACTTATCTCCAAATGTGGGGGTAAGGTGGAGAAGTGTGAAGTGTGTGCTCAGACGAAGATCACAAGGAAACCCTTTCATCGGGTCAATCGAAGCACAGATCTTCTGGAGTTGGTGCACTCCGATATCTGTGACTTCAAACATTTCTCCACGAAGGCCGGGATGAAGTATTTCATAACCTTCATCGACGACTTCTCAAAATACGCGTTCGTCTACTTGCTCAAGTCCAAAGACGAAGCTTTCGAGAAGTTCAGAGAGTTCAGGGCCGAGGCTGAACGGCAGACTGGACAACAACTCAAGAGGCTGAGAAGTGATCGAGGTGGAGAGTACAGGTCTCATGAATTCGCATCGTTCTGTAAAGAACATGGAATCATATGCGAGACTACTGCTCCATATTCTCCTCAATCCAACGGAAGTAGCAGAAAGGAAGAACCGGATATTAACAGAAATGATGAATTCCATGCTGCTCACTGCAGGTCTTCCAAAATGCTACTGGGGAGAAGCTGCATTAACGGCCACTTTCATTCTGAATAGAGTGCCATATGCAACTTCGAACGTAACTCCTCATGAACTCTGGTTCAAAGTCAGACCCAACTTAAATATCATTCGAGTGTGGGGGTGTCTGGCGTATGTGAAGCTTCCAGATCTGAAGATTCAGAAGCTGGGGACAAGGACTACAAATGCTATCTTCTTGGGGTATGCCGAGAAGAGTGATGCTCGGAGATTTCTTGATATTGAATCAAATCATATTATCGAATCTCGCGATGCTGAATACTTTGAAGACAAGTTCGCAAAAGACAAAAACATTATTCTTTCGGACATTCCGAAAAATAATGTAGGTACTAATGAGACTGAAATCTCATACGAGCCAGTAGTCCAAGAAGAAGCTGTTGTTGATGAAACAACTCTTGCACCAGAACTCGCCGAGCCGTCAGCTAAGCGAGCGAGGAGACCGAAAGATTTCGGAGATGACTTTGTCACCTATCATGTGGAAGCAGATCCGCTTACCTATGATGAGGCGATGAAGACCAGAGATGCTATCTTCTGGAAGGAAGCAGTGAATGACGAGTTTGACTCTATCACCTCCAATAACACATGGGTGTTGGTAGATCTACCTGAAGGAGAAAAGCCTATTGGATGTAAATGGATCTTCAAGAAGAAGATGAAGGCAGATGGAACTATTGACAAGTTCAAGGCCAGGCTGGTCGCCAAGGGATTTTCCCAGAAACAGGGGATAGACTACTTCGACACGTACGCTCCAGTAGCTCGGATGACCACCATCAGGATGTTAATCGCTCTAGCAGCTATACATAAGTTGGTGATACATCAGATGGATGTAAAGACAGCGTTCCTGAATGGGGAGCTGACCGAAGAGATTTACATGCAACAGCCAGATGGATTTGTCGTCAAAGGTCTTGAAGACAAAGTCTGCAAGTTGGTGAAATCATTATATGGTTTGAAGCAAGCTCCCAAGATGTGGCATGAGAAGTTTGACAAAGTGATTAGGTCAAATGACTACAGAGTCAGCGAGACGGACAAATGTGTTTACACAAAGTTCGCTGATGGAAGAGGAGTCATCGTTTGTCTGTACGTGGACGACATGCTAATCCTAGGTACGGATATAGGCTGTGTCACAGAGACAAAGAAGTTCCTCTCAACCAAGTTCAGTATGAAGGACTTGGGGATGCAGATGTCATCTTGGGCATAAAGATCATCCGGACAGACACTGGAGTAGCGCTGTCACAATCTCACTATATTGAGAAGATGCTCACACGCTATGGGTATAAGGATCTTCCAGGGATCGATACGCCATACAGGTGTGATCAGAAGCTGAAGCCAAACTCGAGGGAAAGCGTCAGGCAGCTGGAGTATTCTAGCGTTATCGGAAGTTTGATGTACGCAACTACTGCCACAAGGCCTGACATAGCTTTCGCCGTGGGAATGCTGAGTCGGTTCACAAGCAACCCAGGGGTTGAGCACTGGAAAGCTGTGAAGCGAGTAATGAGATATCTCAAGAAGACTCAGACATATGCACTGCACTACAACGGGTATCCGACAATAGTGGAAGGTTTCAGTGATGCTAGCTGGTGTTCAGAGGTGGAAAGCGAGAGATCCACAGGTGGATATGTATTTTCTTTGGGTGGAGCTGCTATATCGTGGAAGTCGAAGAAGCAAACTATACTCTCTCGTTCCTCCATGGAATCTGAATTCTATGCACTTGAAACTGCAGCAGATGAAGCAGAATGGCTTCGGGAGCTCATGTATGATCTTCCAGTGGTTGAGGCTCAGATACCGGCGATACCGATATACTGTGACAACCAGGCGACTGCGACGGTGGCATCAAATGACCTCTTCAACGGGAAGAAGAGGACTGTGCGGTTGAAGCACAGGGCAGTACACGATCTTATCAAAAGAGGTGTAATTACAGTGGTTGATGTTCGGAGTCAGGAGAACCTGGCAGATCCGTTCACAAAGGGCCTCAAGCGCCAGTTGGTCGATGACACAGCTTGTAAAATAGGCTTGAAGGCATTCTGATAGTGTGTCTTTGTAATCCTACCATAAAGTTTTATGCTATTAGTTCAAAGAGAAATCTACTAGGCATCTAACTTTTGGTTCAAAGGAGGATCACTGACTGGAAACTATCAGGTAGCAGTGGATACTTGTTCTCTGGAACATGGAAGGGATACGGACCCATAACCACTGTTGTCTACTATGTATTTTTTCTGCGGAAAAAATTGATCCTGTGGAAGGTTGGCTTAAACGCCTTAATGAGTTCTCAGGCAGAATGAATGCCTGGTGTGCTTTACAGGAAGCACGGTAGAGCAGCACTACAAGGAGTGAAGCTCCATGCTACAGTGGGGTGACTCCACCATGAGGTTCCCAGGTAGGGGTAATGCCTCGGCTTTGCAAGCCAAGTCACAGCGGCGTAGCACCGCAAATAGGCAGGTAGCCTAATGCTGTATGACGTAATTAAAGAGTTGTAGACAACACTACAAAGGGGAAGGATGGCCCCATGTTACAGTGGTACGACACCACGATGAGGTACCCAGGTAGGGGTAAAGCCTCGGTATTGCAAGCCATGTCGTTGCGGCGTAACACCGCAAGGAAGCCTAAGACTTCATGCTGGGTAGTTTGGCACTACAAAGAGGCTTGTGACCTCATGCTACAGTAGTATAACACTACGATGAGGTTCCCAGATAGGGGTAATGCCTCGGCTTCAGGCCATGTCATAGCGGCGTAGCACCGCAAGGAAGCGCAAGGCTTCATGCCATATCTCTTTAATAAAGAACTCACCTATAGTGTATGGAAAGAGATATCAGGCCGTCTCTTGAGGGTAAACTTGTAGACGCCCAAAATTATACACTGAAACCAGGCTAGCACAGGGCCTTTAATGTGCAGCCAGAAGCACACGTAACTACACTTTGTGAGTGGGAAGAATTACAATTGTGGTGCAGAATTCAAGGCATAGTCCATTCTTGTATCACATTGTTATTTAACCCATGCGGGAAGATTCAAGTCGTCAGCGACATCTATCCTAATGCAAAATGGACAGTTACTATGGGGAACGCTCAACCCTAGACACATATATATGTTGTGATATGTGGGGGATTGTTGGTGCTTTCTTTACATGGAGAGAGCTTGCTCTCAACATGCCTTGTAAAATTATAGTCCCACATCGGAAATGCACCATGAGTTATCTCAACATATATACTTGGATGTGTTGTTGAGAGATGCACATGGGGTGGTGACCCTAAGGAGGGAACCATGTGGGTGATTTTACTAGGAGGTAAGAATAAGGCTCCAAGGATTAAGCATTAATGCTTTTGTCATTCTCTTGGATTAATTCCATTTGGAGCTAAGCTCCAACGGGGCTTAGCGACTCGACTCGAACTCGGACTCGTACTCGGGCTCATGGGCTCATGAGACGTAATATGGCATTTTGTTGGCGTACTTTGCACTTAGCACGTCAGCAGTCATACGGTCTTTATACGGCTCATATGCGGCCATGCGGTCTTATGCGGCATGCGGCTCATATGCGACCTCATGCGGCCATGCGGCCATGCGGCTCATGCGGCACATGCAGCACATGCGGCACATGCGGCTCATATGCGGCCTCATGCGGCCATGCGGCACATGCGGCCATGCGGCTCATGCGGCACATACGGCATATGCGGCACATGCGGCACATGCGGTCCATGCGGTCCATGCGGCTCATGCGGTCCATGCGGTCCATGCGGCTCATACGGTCCATGCGGTCCATGCGGCTCATGCGGTCCATGCGGCCATTAGGCTCATGCGGCCAGGCTGCTACTGCTTCCGCATAGAGGGATCCGCTAACTGTGCAGATTACAAATCAGTTATGGAAAGGCCGAATCAATACAATTAAATCAGATCCTATCTTTGTGGGATTTGAATTTATTCAGATCCTATCTTTGTAGGATTTGAATTAATTTCGTGGGATTTGAATTAAATCTCGTTGCTATCTTTTGGGATTTGATTCAATCTTTCCATAACTGAAGAGGCGGTTAGGGTTTCCACCCTCTCTCTATAAATACTCTCTTCTGGCCTCCTTTGTGACTACTACAAAAATTACAAGTTAGAAAAGGAGAAAGAGAGAGAGTTGCTGCCGCCATTGCAAGTCCATCCGAGGAGTCTGAACAGAGGTGACTTCGAGCGTTCCACAAGTTCTTCAACTTGCTGGTTCCTGGAAGCAGATCGTGTGGGGCGAATTTTGCTTTGAGCAACGGTGTTTTGACACCCCAGCATTGTTCTTCTTCTCATCTTTCTCTAGTTTTATTGTAACTCATTCTGTCCCAATTGCAACACGTTTGCAAGGAAGAACGAGAGATATTCTCTTCTCTTTTTCCCTCCTTCAGATTGTAATTTGGCTCTTTGGTTTATTGTACCATCGTAGATCTTGAGTTTGCTCTCTGCAAAGTTTTTGTGGGACATCTCAGATCTCGATTGCATTTGTTTTTTCATCTTTGATCAAGCCCCGGGAATAACATACATTTTATTAGGTGTTCTGTAACTGATTTTCCCTCTCTATGTGTTTTGACTGTGGAAGAGGCTAATAGCAGTTGGTGATCTAGTAGGCTGTATCCAGATTTGTGTCGGGTACGGGGAGGATAGTTGGACTCGTCTGATGTTTTGATTCGTTGGTTTTTGTTGTAAAAATTCTTATTATTATTTGGAGTTTTTCCTTCCTAACATTTGAAAACCCCAGACATGGTAAGGGGGTTAACTTATGTGCAAGTGATTCAATAGTTTGTATGATCAAATGGGGGTAGTGTTGCTATTTTCTTAGCTAATTACAGATCAGATTCATTTTTATTGGCAGAAAGGTTAGGAAGATTCTGCCATTTGAACCATAGGAGGTTCAATAAATTATTTGGAGAACAAGTGGGCTCTGGAATTATATAACAGTTGCTAAAGTATTATGTATATTTTTTTAGGTTCATTCATGTTTGCTGAGATTATGAAATATGAGTATTTGATTTCTATTATTCAAGTCACCTATTTCAAATTATATAATTAAGTGCCTATAAAACTCATCCTATTTTGTTTATAAAATGATTTTAATTCAGAATCATTTGAGCTTGCTAATATTAATCTTTAGATAAAGTATGCCCTAAGCTTTGCTAAATTTTCTCTTTAGCATTTTGTCAAAAAAGAGAGAGAAGTATTAATATTTTCATAAGGATCAACTAATTAATTTACTAGCAATTTTATAGGAGTAGTAGATGTATAATCCTTAGTATAGTTATGAGTGTTGCTAGAGAATGGAAGTTAGTTTCTTAAATGGATAACTCAAGGAATAATTGAATTGTTTGACTAAACTAAAATAGCTGGTGTAATAGGTAGAATTTGATTAACTTATACTCATCTCCGGGAGTATAGTTAATAATGCTATAACTAGTCATCTATACTTGGTAATAAAGTGTAGCTAATATAAATAGATATAGTTGTGGTTAAGGATAAGATAGCTAATTAATAATTGTTTAGAAATTAACCAACTTGTACTAAAACCAGGTGGACAGACAGCTTTACTACCCATTCTCGATCACCCTGAGCAAGACAAGTATACCCCTCAGATTTGTTCATTTTCTCATGTCTTGTATATTCATTCCTGTATCACCTTGTTGACACGATGTATCATGAGATTGTCTTATTTCATGTTTCATGAGTTACTTGTGTCTAGGAGGGAAAATACTATAATTGTGTGATCAAACCCTGTTACTATTCATGTGAATAGCTTAGGTCCCGCATCGTGCACGCGGGACCAAAGCCGTACCATTTCATGTTTATTGAATATACCCAAGCCGATCACACAATCTGAATGTATTTCAATATTGTACATTTCAGGATTCAGGTTGTATTTTATGTTCAGATTGTATTTCATGTTCAGGACTCATATCATGTTCCCTGTATTTACTTTCAGTATTTTCTGTTCAGTTTCAGTTTCATGTCTTGTTTTCATTTCTTGTACTTTACATATATTTTCTGTTCTTGTTCATACCATGATGTTCATGTTCATTTTCTTGGATATACTTAGCTCCGCTCCTGAATAGGATATGTTGCAGGTGTACTTGCAGGGTACCATTCTACTCTATGGGCTAGAGCCCAAGATATTAGCTGAGCAGGATAAGACTTAGCTTGAGGCTTCAGGTTTAGACTATTTAGCTTTACTTCTAGATATTGTCTTTAGAGTTTATAGCATTTTTCATTCCTGTGATTCTGGTACTTTATGATATCTGGATTTGTGGATTATGGTGATCTTTCTGGAAAAGTTTTTTAGATGTTGTGATTGTACAGATTTATGTTTATCTGGTTAGATTTTTCTAGCTTGGTACAGCTTACTTCGTCGTGTCTAACGACGAAGGCTGGGCGTGTCCGACTCGTGTCCGATTATTCGAGAGCGGGTCGTGACAGATAAGTTGCATATATTTGCATGGTCGTGGACAACTTGTGCACAAGGTAGTTTCCTGAATGGTACTCCGAGGCCACGGACCCGGTTCATCCTAGGGGAACAAGGATTGGTGCCTGTTGACCCAAACTGGATCGCAGTCAACCTAATCTTAATAATTAACAAGACGATATCTATTATAATCCAACTTGACACATCAAGCTCCATCGAGCTCCAAAACAGAATGTCATCACATATCAGTTCAAGACAGACATCATTGACGATTGCTTCGACAGTATTACTGTTACTTGTACACTGAGTCTGTATTTTTACTTTTCATTGAGTCTAGGCTATTGTAAGTTGAGTCGCACTGAGTATCTCAACCCTAGACTTAATACCCAAGCTCCACCAAACAAACTCCAAAACTTGCCAAGCCCAAAAAGCCCACTTGAACTTTCTGTCCCCTAGAGACAGAGTTCGGGCCGAACTCTGCCCCACACAGGGTTTGGGCCAAACTCTGTCCCATACAGAGTTCAGGCCGAACTCTGCTACCTTAATTTTAGGACCTAATTTTTAGGGCTTGTTGGTTGCTAGTTGTCCAACGGCTAAATATTTGAATATTTGGGACAGAGTTCTGGTCGAACTCTGCCTCTCTGGACTAGTATATATAGGTCTTGATCTCTCTCATTTTCAATTATCAAATCTTCTTATCTTCTCTTCTCCTACAGCCTATACATGCAAGAGCTTATCCTTCTCATCTAACTAGCCATAAAACTTTCCAAGCCCCCAAGGTGCTCAGTACAAGTCAACTAGAAGTTTGTGTACAAGAGTTTCAAAAGAAGTCACTTGGACAATTCCAAGTTTCACCATCCGTGAATCTGTAAGAAGTTGGCGTGCTCTTCTGAGTAAAGGCACGTGGTTGTACGCTATTTCACAAATAGTGGATTTTAATCCTGAGCTAGAGTTTTCAGGCCTGGACTAGTCCTCCACGAGAAAAACCAGGTTAAAAACTGATGTGTCTGCGTATGCTTCTCTGATCTCTATTTATATTCTGCACTTATACTCTGATTATTATTTATGTTGGTTGGACTTGAATAGAGTTAATTTTTTAATTGGGTATTATCGACACATACTCTAGTCACCCCTTCTAGAGTTGCCTACACGTACTTTAATTGGTATCATAGCTCTGTTCTCTTATATTGGATTAACATCCTAAGAGCTGATCCATGACAACCACACAACCTACCTTTTCCAACTATGGTGAGGGACAGTCCACAAATAGGCCATTCCTATTTGCCGGAACTAACTACACCTATTGGAAAACTAGGATAAATTTTTATCTCAAGTCTCTAGTTTGATCCGTGGACCATCGTCACTGATGGTTACATAAAGCCTGCCATAATAGTTGTCGAGGGGACTCTTGTTGAAAAATCCCATGACAAATATTTTGACCAGGAAAAGAAATAGGCAAGTCTAGATGCTAGGGCTAATGATGCTCTCTTCTGTGCAATAGACATGACTGAATTCAACAGGGTCTCTACATGCTCCACCTCACACGAAGTATGGAGGCTTCTGGAGGTGACTCATGAAGGAACCACACAGGTTAAAGAACCAAAGATCAGCTGTCTGACATAAAAATATGAGGCATTCAAAATGAAGCCAAATGAGATGATTACTCAGATGTTCACCAGATTCCTCGACATCGTCAACCTTCTATCTTTCCTTGGCAAAGTATATTCCAACCATGAGAAGATACGCAAAGTGCTAAGAGGATTGCCGAAAATCTGGAACCCCAAGGTTACGGTGATTATTGAAGGAAATAATCTTACGGATATGTCACTAGAAACTCTGATGGGCAAGCTGATGACGCATGAGCTCGACCTCAAAGATTTTGAAGAAACTGCTCCAAAAGAAAAGGAAATTTCCTTAAGAGCTCATCGCCGAAGAAACATTTCAGAGGAAACAGATGACAATTTCGAAGGTGACGATCAAGCACTCATGGTTCAAAATTTCAAGAAGTTCCTACGCTTCAACCGAAGGAAGAAGGAATAAAAAGACGATGAGGAAGAACCCACCTGCTTTGGATGCAAGAAGACGGGACACATCAGAAAAGATTGTCCTGTAGCAAAGAAAGAAAGCAGATACAAAAAGCCGTATAAGAAGCCAACCTCAAGGAAGTATGCCAACACTAGCATCTGGCACGAAAGCGAGGACAGTAATTTAGACAAAGAAGAGGACTCTCCGTAAGACACGACAAATGTCTGCCAATGACAACTTCAGATAAGGTAAATGATTCTTTTGACGACTTTTCTTTTGATGAACTAGGTGATGCCTTTAGTGATATTCTTGAAGACCACAAAAAGGTTATTAACAAATATAAACATGCTAAGGATAAAATCACGGCTCATGAAGCCGAGATCCATAGACTTTTATGCTTATTAGAAAATGTTAGAAACACTACACCTACGAAAAATACTAAGGAGGTATCTAAGCTTAAGTTAAGCTTACACGATGTCAAATCTTTTATTGAGAAGCAAATACATGATATCACTGCTTCAAATAAAGAACTTGCTGAAGAGAAAAATAAGTACAAAATTGCTACTGGTAGAATAAATAGTCTTACTGCTAAATGTAATGAGTTGCATGCTGCCTATAAGAAATTAGAGATTAGACTGGGTAAACAAGTTATTCAACCTCAAACTCAATCTCATAATCACAACACTTACACTAAACACCAGACGGCTCAACACAAGAGAGCACGTCATTACAAAAACACTCATCCACATACCACACAAAAACATGCCTTTATGTACACCTACTCCCATGCAGCACGTAAAATACACACACGTAGTTATCATCATCCAGCTACTACATGTAATAATTATCATCATCCTGTTAATACACACAGTTATTATCATCATCCTACTACTTCACGTAGTTACCATCATTCTACACCCACATATAGACATCACTATCATCCTGCATCCAATACCAATACCAATGCTACATGTACTTACTGTGGTTTAATGGATACATATCACGATAATATAGAATTAGAAAACTAGTGGATATTAATCTATATGCATAGGTACCAAAGACTGACTTTTCAGGACCCACAAGAATCTGGGTACCAAAGGTCACATCTACTCATGGTGTAGGTGGACCTTCCTTTTCAAATTAGAAGCAAATGGATTCTTGATAATAGGTGCTCGCGACATATGGTTGAAGATGCTAATCTATTTGCAACACTATCGATGAAAAGGGAATGATATGTATCCTTCGACAACAATCTGCAAGGCTATATCATAGGTAACGGTACAATTGGTTATCCTCCTTCTCCCGTTATTAAGGATGTCTGTTTAGTGACCGAGTTAAAGCATAACCTGCTCAGCATTAGTCACCTTGCTGATCATGGATATGATATTAACTTCGGAAAAACTAAATGCTTTATCTATGATAGATCATTTGGAGACATCGCTTTCGAAGGGATAAGATAAGATAACATATATATTTTTTATCTATCTAGAGATACTAACAGTATAGGTAGATGCCTTTACGCCCATAAAGATGAAAGGCTATTATGGCATCAGCATCTTAGTCATGCTAACATGGACACCATATCGAGACTATCGACCAAGAAGCTAGTAAGAGAATTGTCTGAAATCACAGTCAAAAAGGACATGGTATGTGCCGAATGTGAAAAGAATAATGCTACCAAATCTTTTTTTAAATCCATCAACACTGTAAGTATAATTCGACCTTTGCAATTACTCCATATAGATTTATTTGGTCCTAGTAGAGTAGCCAGTCTTGGCAGAAATCTCTATGCTTTCGTTATAGTTGATGACTTTTCAAGATTCACTTGGGTTTTCTTTCTTGCAAATAAAAGTGATACCATTTCAGTTTTCAAAGTTTTTGCTAAAAGGTCCAAAACGAAAAAGGTTACATGATTACTCGTATCCGAAGTGATCATGGTGGCAAATTCAAAAAAATTTGATTTTGAAAAGTTTTGTGATTTAAATGGCTTTAATCATGAGTTTTTTTGTCCTAGAACTCCTCAAAAAAATGGTATTGTGGAGCAAAAGAATAGGACTCTGGTGATATGGCTAGAGTCATGATGAATCAATTTTCTCTTTCAAAATATTTTTGGCGGAAGCTGTCAGCACAGCGTGCTATGTTTTGAATAGGGTTATGATTTGACCTATTTCGAAGAAAATACCCTATGAGCTTTGGTTTGGTAGAACTCCAAATGTTTCTTACTTTCGAGTGTTTGGCTATCACTGTTTTATCCTGAATACCAAAGACAACTTAGGCAAGTTTGATGCCAAAGCTGACGAAGGTATTCTTCTTAGTTATGCTGCCAAGAGTAAGGGATATAGAGTGGTCAACAAATGTTCCATGATTGTTGAAGAGTCTACTAACGTAACTTTTGATGAGAACAATAGTACAACTATCATTCCCGATGATGATGAACCATCAACTTCCACTCCTGTAGATACACCACCCGAAACTAGTTCTATGGAGAGCTTACCAAAGAAGTTCCAATTCAAACCTTCCATCCAAAAAACTTGGTAATAGGTGAGGTATCGAAAGGGGTAACAACTCGATCTTCTTTAAGAGATTCTATTGCTAGTACTGCTTTTATTTCTCAAATTGAATCTAAAAATATTTTAGAAGCTTTTAATGGTGAATTTTGGATATCTGCAATGCAAGAAGAACTCATCTAATTCGGACGAAGTCAGATTTGGGAACATGTTCGTAGACCTGCTGATCATTCAATCATTGGTACCAAATGGGTTTTTCGTAACAAAGTTAATGAGGACGGTTCGGTCACTCGCAACAAGGCTTGTCTCGTAGATCAAGGATACAACCAAGAGGAGGGTACCGACTACGATGAGACGTATGCTCCTATTGCACGATTTGAATCTATTCGGATGCTTTGCGCCTTTGCAAATTTTTAAAATTTTAAACTTTTTCAAATGGATGTAAAAAGTGCTTTTCTAAATGGTTTTATTAAAGAAGAGGTTTTTGTCAAGCAATTCCCTGGTTTTAAAAATCATAAATTTCTCGACCATGTTTTTAAACTTAAGAAAGCTCTTTATGGCCTCAAACAAGCTCCTCGAGCTTGGTATGAATGCTTTAGTACTTTCTTACTTGATAAAGGTTTTTCAAAAGGGAAAATTTACACTACACTTTTCATAAAATCCCTTGATGACACTATTTTGTTAGTACAAATTTATGTAGATGATATCATATTTGGGTATACTAATAAGGGTCTATACAAAATTTTTGACAAGTGAGTGCAGAATGAGTTTGAGATGAGCATGATGGAGGAGCCCAATTACTTCCTTGGACTGCAAATCAAATAATATTCGCAAGGCGTCTTCATCAGTCAGTCGAAGTATACAAAAGACATGCTGAAAAAGTTTGAGCTTGACAACATCAAACCTATCAGCACTCCTATGGCTACTACAACAAAGCTAGAACCTGATGAAAGCGGCAAACCGGTCGATCAACACAAGTATCGAGGTATGATTGGTAGTCTATTGTATTTAACTGCTAGTCGTCCCGATAATATGTTTAGCGTTTGCTTATGTGCTAGATATCAAGTTAATCCTAAAGAATTACACATGACCGTTGTTAAGCGTATCTTTAGATATCTTAAAGGAACAACTACGGTAGGCTTGTGGTATCCCAAAACTACTTCCTTTGACTTAATCGAATATTTCGATGCTGATTTTGCGGGATGCAAATTCGACCGTAAGAGTACCAGCGGCACGTGTCATTTGTTAGGAAAGGCTTTAATCTCATATGGTTTAGCAAGAAGTAGAATTCTGTCGCACTATCCACAACAGAAGCTGAGTACATCGCAACTGGTCGTTATTGTGTACAGATTTTGTGGATGAAGCAAACTCTTGAAGACTATAACTTATTATTCAAGCACATACCTATTTTTTGTGATAACACTAGTACAATAAATTTGACCAAGAACCTAGTATGTCACTCACGCACAAAGCATATAGAGATTAGACATCATTTCTTGCGTGATCATCAACAGTACGACACTATTAACTTAGAATTCATTGACACTGAACATCAGCTAGCAGATTTCTTTACAAAACCACTAGCCGAAGAGCACTTCAATTTTCTTTGTCGAAAGTTAGGAATTTTGGATGAAACTGTCATAAAATAAATTGTACCTGCATAAATAACGGTTATAATGTACATCATTTATGGTAACATTGCTTTGGGTACAAGCCGAAAGGGCCCTTCTGACAACAAGGCGTAAAAGCCTAAGCGACACGGTGCACTAGTCTTCGGACTACCGCTAGCTAGGATTCGACCCTTACAGCTAACCTAAAGCAGTTTTACTATGATGATCATCGTTTAAACAATATTTATTATATGGCTACACTATTTTTATGGCTTGTAATATTCAATATTTCAAATTCAAGAATTTTTTTTATCAAACCTTTCATTTTAAAACCTTTTCTGTTCTGGAGCCAGAGCCACAGAACTTGGGCCAAACTCTGCCCTACACAGATTTTGGGCCGAACTCTGTGTGCCTGCTTCCAGAACCCCCACCTACTCCTGGCCATCCAATTTTTGATTTGAGGCCCACGATTTAACCCGACCTGCTGGCCATAATGCTCATATACCCGAACTCTCTCTCTCACATCACTTTTCTCTTCTTCTACCTCCATCTAAACCCTTGCTCCTTAAACGCTAACCCTAGAAAACTCAAATCTTAGGGCTATCTTCCCCAAACTCAAGATTTAAGGGTTTTTGGTGGATCTCTTCCATCTCCAACTACTTTTGTGAGGTATAACTCCTATTTTTTTATCTCTTTCAAATTCATCTTTTCATTTTCCATGGCTCCAAAATTATTTGGTAGAGGAAAGAGGTTGAGAAGTGAGGGAGCATCTTCATCTAACCCTCTTCCTCCTCCTCCTCCTAATCATCCTTTGTTTAATCCACCACCTCCACCAAATCCCAACACCTACAATGAGAAAATTTTGTCTCATTGGATGCATCCAATTGAGTGGTACACGGACTTTCGCTCACGTAGTGTGTTCCCGGGCCATCCGAAAAAATATTCACAATTTTTTCGACATATAACGCACTTTTTCACGATTTATGCTTAGATGAACTCGTTACAACTTCATCCCTTGTCTGTCTCAATGCCATACAGACGTTTTACTGTAATTTAACTCATGATGACACTAGGATTTATTTTTGTGTCGCTGGCATTGACATATCTTTTGACGATTTCGATCTCGTCGATTACCTTGACCTCCCGGAACCTAACACTTGGAAAAAAACTTGTTAATGCCCGACAGTTCCAATTTCCCGGTGATACCACTCTTCAGGGTTTCAAGGATGCATTATGTTCTCCTAACACATGTCCTCGCAAGCTTCAAGCCAAATATCTCAACAACTATTTTTATGAACTCCATCTGATCATCTTTTCCTCGATCTTGCCCAAAGCGGGATCCACCGATGAAGTCACTTATCTTGAGATATCGGCTCTATATCATCTTCATTTTTGTCTTCCGTTCAACTTCCCTCACACGATGATGGACTGGATGATTCGTGCGAGACCGAAACCAAACCTTGGTTTATGCCATATACCTTCCAAAGATTTTTGTGCCTTCAACATCCCTCTTGATGAGTGTCAGTTCCTACCTGCTCCTGCCTCTCTGTCCAAGGCACGTAAGACTATTACTGCTGCTGCATCCTCTAATTCTGATGCTTCTGATGCTCCTGATGCACCTGAGCCCGAGCCTCCTACTACTTTTGATTCCATCCAGGTAATGTTGCGCGATCGCTTCCGTTTGAAAGACGACCGTTGGCCCCAGTTGGACTACCATACCACTCTTTAAACGAGTGCTATCAGCAACTCATTGTACGACCTCCAATACACCCTGGCCACCCATCCTACTATGTCGTTCCCTATAGTACGGGACCCTTCTCGCGAAGGTTACCGTATTGACGACACATGGGTCAGGCGGTATCTGGACCCTGACGTGGCATTTGTTGAACCTCGTCGCTCTGCCAGCGACCCTTTAGACTCTGCTGGTCCATCCTATGCTCCATGATGGTCGTGGTTTATTACCTGCTGATGCTGCTGATATTAGGCTATAGTTTCGTTGTGTTTTATGTAGTAGTTTTAAAACTTTGAGTTGCAGTATTTCTATTTCTTTCATACATTGTACTTCTTACAAAATTATGCACTTTGGTTCAGTATTGAGGTATAAAACTGCTTGTACTTTCTCTCTTTATGGTTATGGTTCCTAGTTGTGTGATTGCATGTATTCACTTTGTCTATTTTTATGGGGGACCCATTATTTTATTTTGGTAAATGACAAAGGGAAAGAATACTTGATATTTGCTTTGGGAATACTTGATATGTGCTTTGAGCTTCTATAATGTGCTTTGAGCATCTATATATATATATTGTTGTGCTTGCTTGGATTAGAACTTGTCTCAAGAAATATCTATTTACGGGAGAGCCGACATGTTCACCTACGGGGGAGCTATTGTCCTTATTGCATGTGTCCAGGTATGAATGTTGCAACATACAAATATCGTATTTTTGTCAATTATCAAAATGGGGAGATTGTTAATCCAAACTGGATCACAGTCAACCTAATCTTGATAATTAAAAAGACGATATCTGTTATAATCCAACTTGACACATCAAGCTCCATCAAGCTCAAAAATAGAACGTTATCACATATCAGTTTAAGACAGACGTCATCGATGATTGCTTCGACAGTGCTGATGTTACTTGTACTCTGAGTCTGTATTTTTACTTTTCATTGAGTCTAGGCTATTGTAAGTTGAGTCGCACTGAGTATCTCAACCCTAGCCTTAATACCCAAGCTCCACCAAACAAACTCCAAAACTTGCCAAGCCCAAAAAGCCCACTTGAACTTTCTGTCCCCTAGGAGACAGAGTTCGGGCCGAACTCTGCCCCCTTAATTTTAGGACCTGATTTTTAGGGCTTGCCGGTTGCTAGTTGTCCAACGGCTAAATATTTGAATATTTGGGACAGAGTTCTGGCTGAATTCTGCCTCTCTGGACTAGTATATATAGGCCTTGATGTAACGCCCCAGTCCCAAAATACGTAGGACTAGGAACGCAGACATGCCAGCTGTATTCATACGAAGTATACTCCAATATATGGAAGCCTCGTATGAATACATAAGCTGTAAAATGCAGTAGAACCATAACTAATCTCATCCACAAAAATAAATGAATAAAAGATATAAAAATAATGAATTTGTCTTGATACAATGTGTTGGGCGGAGACAAATCCACTACCAACAAGTAGAGAAAAAAGTACATAGAAAATGAAATGAGTAGCGAGCGAAGCGAAGACGATCTAAGTGGAATCATCCTCGAAGAAATAGTGACGATCATGGCCACGGATAGAGCACCTGCGAAAGACAATAACACACACCTGGAGAGATAACCAGGTCCTCAGAGGGACGTAACAAGACACATAATATCATGCCATATAAACTGAATAAATATTGCTCAAATAAATAAGTAAATCGAATTTATAACATGGTCCAATACGCACCTACTGAACGAGCGTACCATCTCCCCAACCAAACAAGGACAGGAGATGGTAAACTAATTTACGGCGACGTATCTTTCCATGCTACTAATTCAATATGGTATCCGGACCCCAACAAGGTTCAATACCTTCTCATCGAAGTAGTAAGTCACACCTACAACCAAACAAGGACAAGATGTGACGAACTAATCCGCGACAAGTTATTGTTCCAAGCCACGGTCAGATACAAGTACCCAAACCAAAGGTACTCATACCTAACGGTTAATGGCGCCTAACCAACTCTAGGTGAATGCAGTTTTAAGAACAGTTCATGGTCGCATGACTACCGGGTCAAGTCAAGAAAATACCAATACAGTACCTCAGTAGCGAGTCACAATACCATATACTATTCCTCAGTATCGAGCGAGTCTATAGCATATAGTCTACCTATCGTTCCTCAGTAGCGAGCGAGTCTACGATAGATAGGGTGGTAGTCAACTTCCAATCATGTTCTTCCCGCCCAATGCTAACTCTATAACCGCTAAGTCAAACTAGCATGCAACCTCTATTAGCGGTTATTCCTATCGCACGGCTTGTACGTACTGGTGGCCAGCCAATCACGTACTTCCGTGTTCTATATGCGACACACAACTTCGTGGTACAACGTGTCAAGGCCATGAATGCAACACACAAAGGTGGTCCCTTAAATCTAGGTTTAATGTGTAAGAAAATAATACATAGCAAGAAACTGAACAGTAAATTCTAACAGGTTATGCCATGTATCACAGTTTATTTTGCATAAAGAAAATAATGAACATGCATGAAATATGAGCTAAAATAATTAAACAGCAAATGACAAGGTGTCTTGCCTGAGGGTGGTACGAGATGTAGCAAATCCAACAGTTAGAATCGTCAACGCGAAAGTCAAAATCCACAAGGAGCTCCGGATGCTGAAACAAACATCACAAACGAGTTTGGAATAAAAGATATGCCTAGGAAACGTCTGTCCAAAAGTTAAATTCTGGAACAGGGACAAAATCGTAATTTTGGGTCAAAACGATGTCCGCCGTTGGACCCGTTTTGCACCGAAACGGGTGCCAGGACCTACGGTCTCTAAAGTCGTCAAACTACATGTCTACGGGTTCAGTTTGAGGAGACGAACTCAACGGTATGTCCATTTTTGGATTCCGATGAGCTGTGTACAAAATCGCCCGTTTGAGTGGGTCGTGGGCCTGCCAAAATTGGGTTTCGATTCGACCTTCTCAGAATTGAACCAAACTTGGCATGCAGGAGCAGAATTTCGATCCGGACCTGTTGGTGCAAGTTTCGTCTCGATTCGACGACTGTACACGAAGTTATGGGCAAGTTTGCAAAACGTCGATACGGGGGTATCTCGACGGATACGCGTTGGTTTCGTCGCGCACGCACTACGAAACTGAGTTCGGTCAGTTCCCACACGTCGACGTCCATACGCGTCTTTCGATGCGTATAGCGCGCGACCACGTCGCCCGGTTTGTCGGGGCGTACGCCGTATCGGACAGAATTCTAAATTTCTAGTTTTGAAAATACAGTTTTTCGCCAAAATTTGAAAGTGATTTACCAACAGATTAATCAAGTAAAAATAAAAATACAAGTTGGGTTTCCTTATGGTATATGTTGTTATCAAACCTGTTCATATAGGTTTTCCATACAGTCGAGGAATCGGCAAAATTTCGCCTTCCAAGGGAGGGCATTGCACTGGTTTTTAGGTGTCGTTTCAGTCTGTTTTTCTTCGACTTTACGCCAATTTCTCGGACTGGTCGCGCAATAATATTTGAATCCACTTGATGGTAATTCGAGATGGTTATGTAGGGTTTCTAGAGGATCCAACGGAATCGAAAATGATTCCGTATGCGAGGAGAAACGGGATCGGGAAGGAGAGTAGCTCGCAGTTGGGGTCTCAAGCAACTGTTGCTGTCCGCTGTGCCTTGTCCGGCGTGTCCCAGGTGGCCGCGGCGAACTCCGGCACTTCGTGCGGCGTTGGGGTGGCGTGCACGCACGTAGAGGTTAGTTGGGGTGGTGGCACGGTTTACATAGTTGAGCAAAGTTAGGGTTTGGGGTTCGTATGCAATGGGTTAAATAGGGGCACTGGGTAGTAGACGTTCGCTCGGATTGGGCCGGCCTCCCTGCTCGGGTTGGCTAACAATTAGCCTCGGTTAGAACAATTGCAGCTGCAGCTGCTGTTAGGATTGAGTGGTTTAGCGGGTCGGGCTGCAATACTATTAAAAGAAGCAAGGTCGCCCGCCCCCCCCCTCCTTTAAAAGAAATGAAGCTGCTGTTTGCAGCTAATGGAATAGCTTGGTGGGTCGACCACCAAGCATACACTCTCTTTTTTTTTTCTTTTTTTTTTTTCTTTTCTATATATCATTATAAGTATATATTTATACAATTATAATTATAACCAAAAAAAACCCTAAATAAATGCAACAGAAAAATACTTGTTAATAAAATAATTTCTTAGACTATTAAAAATATATTTTAATGCACCTATTTACTCATATATTTGACCTAATATTTATTAAAATCATATACTAATTAATAATGACCGAAAATAACATTAAAAAATGGGAATAATAACAACAACAATTAATAATAGTAATTATTATTTTAACTATAACAACAAAAATAAGAATAATAATAATAGCTCAATGTAAGTTGATAAACATGACTAATTATAACTTATTTATGTAACACTCTCATTTACTAAGCCACGTACAAATATTTGATATCTATCAATATTTGTTTTAAATCTAAATATATACACTTATATGGATACATGCATAGCTTATAAAAATATGTATATAACAATTATTCAACACAAAATATAAAATAAATTATAAATACTGAAATAATCCTCCAAAAATTTTGGGGGATTACACTTGATTTCTCTCATTTTCAATTATCAAATCTTCTTATCTTCTGTTCTCCTATAGCCTATACATTCAAGAGCTTATCCTTCTCATCTAACTAGCCACAAAACTTTCCAAGCCC
>JANAVB010028000.1:4883840-4998840 GCA_029216955.1 Iris pallida | reverse complement strand
TATATATATATATATATATATATATATATATATATATATATATATATATATATATATATATATATATATATATATATAGTTATATATAGAAGAATAATAGAAAAGAAAAAGAAAAAGAAAATAAAATCAAAACCCCTACACCTTCCAAGCAAACTAGCCCGTCAAAATAAGCCCCAGCCCGAGCGAACTCAAATCCCCCTCCTTTATATAGGTATCAAACAAGAGCAAGAGAGAAATAGCAAAAACCCCTCAAATCCTAACCTTAACTCTTCCTCCACCTTCCCCGATACTAGGCACACCCCCAGCCACCTTGTGCCACTACAGCAGCGTCGGGGCACCACCGCCGCTGGCCAGAACGTGCGAAAATTGTGCACAGTCGAAGCAACAGTTGCAGTCGGCCAGGGTGACATCGCCGTAAGTTTTCTCCGTACACACTCGACCAATCTTCGAGCCGTTTATGTGGACACACACAAAAAGAAGAAGAAACGCTATCTTTATTATTGGCACAAGGCACCACAAATCGAGTACGCCTGAGAGATCCTGCGCTGAGGATCCCCGAGTACAAAAGAATTCTGGAAATAGAACGATGGAGATCGAGCGACAGTTGCTCTTTTACTCCGTTGACACTCTGATTACAAAAGTAGGAGAAAATCTAAGAAAATTGCTAACTCTCGGCTCACTGGCAAGAAGTGCAGCAATTTGGCTCTTGAAAATGCTCTCCGATCTGTGCTTTGAAGAGGTATGAGACCCCTCTTTATAGTCATTTTCGTGCTGGAATGATGTTATGCGCCCACATGAGAAAATATACTGATTTTTATATGGGAGCATGGTCCTGCTTTGGGCGCATAAAGTGTAGGTGCATGCAGACTGTGTGATCGTGGGGTTGACGTGGCCGCATGCTTCGGTGCACGACTGCTCGTGGAGACTGACGTGGTCGTATGCTTCGGTGCACGATTGATCGTGGGTTTGACCGAGTTGGAGACTGTCCTGACTTGGATGCATAGCCTAAAATAGGGCTATGCGTCCCCTGCTAGAGGGGTCCAGAGTGGGCGCATGGGCACATAGCTTGCTCTGGTGGCTTGGGCACATAGCTTGCTCTGGTGACTTGGGCGCATAGTATGCTCTGGTCACATGGGCGCATATGACTTCTCTGGCTTGGGCGCATATGACTTCTCTGGCTTGGGCGCATGGTTGTCAAGACTGTTGAAATTTTCATGCTTCTACAATTTCTTCTAGTATGAACCCAACCTATACCTTTTTATTCTCCTTCAAATAGATTAAATTGCCATGCGCTAGATCGTCCGAGAAATCGAATCCAAGTTCGATGAAAAACTGTTTAAAAACAGGATAAACACTAACCCAAACACCCTACTCGGAAGGCCAAACTTGGTCAATCCGTCGAGAAACTCAGGAAACTAATTTTAGACAGTTATAGATAACATATACATGATTAAATCTCCATTGGTAGTTCCTGACTACATCAAGTTTGCAGAAAGTTATTCATTGTTAAAAATCAAGAAAAATCTATTTTTTGAAAAATAAAATTTAGGAAAAATTCATCGATACGGCATGCTCTCCGACAAACCGGACAACGTGGTCATAATTTGTGAGCATCAAAAGATGCGTACAGATGTTGCGGACGTGTGGGATTCGACGGAACTCAATTTTGTTGTGTGTGTGCGATGAAATCGAGATGTATCCGTCGAGATACCCTGTATAGACATTTTTTAAACTAGCCTATAACTTCATGCACGTTCGTCATCTCGAGACGAAACTTGCGCCAACAGGACCGTATGGTCCGATTTTGAGAAGGTCTACCAGAACGCCATTTTAGCGGACCTACAACCCGATCCAACGGGCGAAGTTGTGGACGGCCTGCCAGAATCCAACTTTGGACATGCGGCTGGGTTCATCTCATCAAATCGGATCCGTTGAGATATAGTTTGACAACTTTAGATACCGTAGGTACTGTCACATTTTTCGGTACAAAACGGGTTTAATGACGGACATTATTTTGACATAAAATTATAATTTTACCCCTGTGTCCAGAATTGGACTTTTGGGCAGGCATTCTTAGACATTTCTTTTATGACAAACATTTTGGTGATGTCTGTTTCAGCATCCGGAGACGGTTGCGCGAGTTGACTTTTGTGGCTCATTTGAGTGGTTGGTAGTATCGGTTTCATCAGCTAAGGACCTTAGGCGAGTACATTTCTGATAGTTTTCAATTTTGATCATCTCTATGATTCATGTATTTAGTAGTATCTTACATTGATATTCTGTTGATTCTCGACACGATGGCCACACGGTATACACTACCAACATAAGTCATATTGGTGACAACATTAGCGACTCCGGCTAAATATGTCGCTATTTTTTTGTGTATTTAGCGACGTATCAAAGTGACGTCGCTGAACATCGTATTCAGCGACGTTTAGCGACTGATAGCGACTAGCATTATGGTTTGGAAAGAACAAGTCACGGTTTAGTCGCAGAACGTCGCTGATTGATTTTTCAGCGACGTTTTGTGACTCTTGCTCCAGTGCTTCGCAAGTTTATTAGTTAACAGTGATGTTTAGCAACGTCTTATAAAGTCGTCGCTAAAATCTTTCATATAGGTTGCTGGAAACCGATCGAATTCATTTTCTTTCCTCCAAAATTTTTGATCTCCCGTGCGCCTCGAGTCCCAAATCTCTCCCCCCTCCCCCTTTCGTCTCCAGCGACTTCCTTCCCCCTCTCGTCCCCGTTGACCCCTCCCCGCGATGACCCCCTCCCCTCGGCGACCCCCCTCCATCGGCGACCCTCGTCCCTCCGTTGCACCTCTACCGTCGAGTCCCCTCGTCGACACCGACCCGACCAGTCCCCTCCGTCGCTGCTCCATCCCTGACGACCCCGACCCAACTCTGACCAAGGCAGGTAAACCCTAACCCTAGCTCCCTCCTCCTAACGTGCTGACACAGACACGACACACACACATGCAGATACGACACACACACACACGCTGACAAGATATACACACACGCTGACACGACCCACTGACATGACACTGATACGACATGCTGACACGACACACACACACGCTGACATGACACACTGTTTAGTGTCACACTCACATGCTTGTGAGTATGTGACAGTTTGGAGAGGTGGGGACTGTCAAGAAATAGTTTTATGTGGCAACCCCATTGTAAGAACACATGAGTGGCTATGGGCTAATGTGCATCCTAGTGAGTGAGTGTTAGAGTGAGGTATCCTATGAATGAACTTGAGTGTCTAGGAGGTGAGTATCCTGTGACAGGTTAGAACATGAGGTATCCTAAGACGTATATAGCATGGTTTAAAGTATTGACCGATACCCATCCGATACGGCCGATACCGATACAGTTTGGCATGTCTCGATCCGATACCGACCGATACTCGATACTTACCGATACCAATGTTGAGGGTCTTTTTTCCGGTCAATTTGGCAAAGAAAATTAAACGAAAAAGACAAATCATCAAGGGTTTAAAGCATAATAAAATTGTAAAAACATGTAAAAGAAGAAAATCAATCTATTATATGTAAACCAATCGCTAAGGGTGATTACAATGTTTTTAGAAACCGACAACGTAGGCAAAAACGTTTCTCGACTCCGGCCTAGATGACGGCTATTAGCCGTCAAGAAAACCTTTTTTACGGACAAAACTTATCAGGAAAAGCATTTATTCACAGGCTACTATCCAGCATGATTTGAATTAAAATTGACGTTTGACAAACGTCAAGAGAAGCTTGCTAAAATGCAGTCAAGAGAAGCTTGCCAAAATTTTGTCAAGAATTATATAATCAAGCACATATAATATCAATCCAGAAGTTACACATACATCAAATTACTATAAAATAAAATCTTCATATTAACAAACTGTATTGTTAATACACCAAAAAACTTCCAATATGCGTCCCACCACAAACATCCATCACTTGTCCAACCACAACATAATCTAACCACAGAGTACACATATCCCACATCTCTAGTTTCTATACCACTTAAACATCAAAACCACAAAACATAATCCAACCATATTTGATAATCATACAAATGAAACAAAAAAAGTAGCAAACCAGACCGGAGCACATCCCTTCCATATCCACAGCATTCTCCTATTCACAGCATGCATGCACCTTCATTTTTAGCAAGTTCCTGAGAGAGCAAGAACACAAATTATCAATATACAGTTCTTATATAGATATTGAACTCACTATTACAGAATTATCAATATAGATTGATTTTATTGCTGCATACACAAGAACTCGAGACAATTTGAATCACTTGACAAGAATCTGAAGGGTAGCCATACTGAGACTATAACACAAACATGTATCAATCATGTAAAGAATCTGAATGCTAGCTAAGTTATCAATCATGTAAAGTTTCTCATTGATGATTAGATATCGGTTTAGTTTGCTGTATGGAAAATGAATATGGGTAAAGATGCATACAGGTATCCTGAAAATGTCTGGATACAAACATGTATCAAATTGGATAGAACAATTAATAAAAATAACAATAACAATAACTAAAGTAGTGTAGAGAAGTATAAGGTAGTACAATGAAGTTACAAGCAGCAAGCTAGAGCCATGCACACTGCAATGTACAGAATATCAGAGTTTTAAGCTCAAGCTTGAGTATCAGAGTTATAATTGAAGTCTATTGGCAAATAGGTTCTATACATTGAAGTCTATACATTTAAGCTCAAGCTTGAGTATCAGAGTTATAATTTAAGCTCAACCAGTTATAACTTGTTTTTATATATTGAAGTCTATACATTAAAGGAAATCTAGTGATCAAGGCACACAGTTAGTTGCAATAAACACATCATGTAAATTCCTTGCTTGAAAGGACCTTGAACCATTAAGTATCATTCAATAAGCAATTAAATGATAAATATCATGCATCCCAAAATTCTTACAAACTGATTATGTAAAGATGAAGAATAATACACTTTTATGCAATGAACTTCAGAGGACACTGTAATGCATCAAGGGAAACTATAATGGAAAGGGGGTTAACTTGGTATCGGGACAACACATGTTTAAAGCCAAATGGTGATTATTTTAAGCAGATTTTTTAATGATGCCTGAATCCAGCTCTTAGGCAATTAATTGGGCATGTAAACTATATGGCATGTTGGAATAACATATGCTTTGTTACCTTGGTACAATGGGCCATCTACTTTAGAGGGACTTACAGGCAGAGAGAGGGGTAATATTGCCACTCTCCTTCGAGAATTTCAATTTTCTTTTATCAAATTAATGAATGTTGGGCAAGGTAAGAATTGCCAATGTTGGGCAAGGTAAGCTAATGGCATTGCAAAGGGAAAAAGTTCCAATGTATGATAAAGTAATTTGAAGTCAAGATGTTACAATACATAAAAGAAGCATTACCAGATAAGTCTACACAACATAAGGAATACAAGACCATCCAAAAGAGTAAATAGACTTAATCTCTAGATAAAGATAAAAAGAGCATTTATGATAAGATGAGAGAAAGTCGTCTTAGGTAGTTTGGACATTCAACTTGGAACACTCATGAACTACACAAACTAGAAATAGGAATTACTAGAAAAAAGATACATAAAAAAATACCACAAACCTTTCTTCTTGTGATATCCCAGAGTGGATGCAAATTGATGGAAAGTTGCATTCCGTTAGTAATTTGTTTAACTCTGCTACTATGCTGACACTTTTGACAAAAATTACCACTTGATTGAAGTCCAATGTGTCCAAAAGATCATTCAACTTTCGGTTCTTTTCCAGCTTACTGAGTTTGATGTAGTGCTACCAAAAAAGAAAAAGAATGTCATTTAATGCCATCAATTTGATATGAACTTTATGACCAATGTTTTGTACCTATACTAGACCATGCAGGGTAAGTTTCGCCTCATCATCAACATAGATTTCCATATGTTGGAAGGGAACAAATGTCATAATAAAGACATTTAGGAACATCCCCTTAAGATAATTGATTATTGAGACAATGAGAACATGAACAACTCTTGCAAACCATATAGTCCAGTCCACACACAATCAACCTCCTAATCGTAAGAAGTTTCCTATATGACCAATCATTCCCATATGACCAATCATTTCACTAACTTTTGCCTACGTTTTTAGCTACAAAATTTTACATGGATCAATAACTATAAAAGTTTTCTAAAACTTAATAAATTTGAACCGAGACACTACAGATAACCCATATTGCTAATTATCATGGCTGGGGAACTTATATATGAATGCAGTATCAAATTGACATAGAGGTCTAATAAAGTGTCTTCAAGAAGGATGTGACTTTTTGGTATCACTGAAATTAGTAAATCCCAGGACATGGATATTGTGCTCCCTGTTAACTCTCCTTGATTCGATATGTAGCTTGGAACAAAGGCCACACCAAGATAATTATAAAAAAAGACATTGGAAGTGTATTTGTTGTTTCCCTAAAAAAATCAAGATCAATGATACTCATGAAATAAAAGAGTTGTTAATAGTTTAGACTAGTCTTTTGATGTTCAGTAGAGCTCCATATCAAAATGGTGTTAAGTCACTAAGCTAAATTAATGGGTATAGACATTTAGCTGACAATGTCAATACAAATTTGTGATAATTAACCAGTACTTTAATCAACTGTCAGGCATAAAACTCAACATCCATAGAATACAATATCAATACAAATGTAGCAATCAGTAATAGATATTTGGCTGACAGTTAATTAGCTGAGATAACTAGAATAAGAAATTATGTTCCATCATTAAAGTAGGAATCAAGCATAAACTCAACAGCCATAAACGAAGTGTACCACTTTATTTCATTCAAAATTCAAAAGACACGAGCACCATAAGTGAGATAATTGATCTGCTATCAACCCTCCTTCAGTTATGATTTAAGCATTTTGCTAATGATGCACTAGCACGTAATGATCATGAATCTGCATACTAACTGTAGGCAAATATATTGATTACAAAATTACCCCCCTCTAAAATACATGATACTGATATCAATACATAGTGTGGCAAAAGACCCTGATTTTTCCTTAACCTAGTAAAATACATGATACTGATACTGATACTTACAAGGGATATTACGATACTCAACCCAATATTGATACTATATCGGTGCCATTTTCGTGTCCACAACATGAATAAAGAAGCATTGACTTGGTAAAGTAGGGTTAGGGGTTTACCGAGAACTTCCTGGTTCCTCGTGGCACAGATGATGATCTGTCCTTATCGGAGTCACCCTGACCTCCACGCCATAGTATTCTCCCTCGACAAGCTCGTGCGTGAGCACCTCGTTGAGCTCCATGAAGATGATGCCATCGATGACGAACTGAGAAGCTAAAATATGTCAAAAAATTCAACCTTTTTAAAACCCTTGCTATAAAACAAAAAGGCCCAAGCCAACAAACCCTACCTGGACAACCAAGCCGAGCATCCCCGGAGCCCCGTGTAGTGCCCTGTCCCTACATCGTGCCCCGTTTTTTCCATGGAGTGCGCAAGAAAGAAACACTATCGCTATCGATTCGGTCGGGACCGATAGGTCGGAATCGGCCGAGTCGATCGAACGGAAACAGTTGAATTAAGATCCATTCCACATTATGGAATGACTTCTTCGGAACCAAGTCCCATATTTAGCGGGTTGGGCCTTAAGGATTGGATCTACGACTGAGTCGGAAGAGACCTCCCATTGCTCTGGTTTTCATGCCGTACTTGATTTGGCTTTGGCTTTGGTTTTCGTGAATACGTTTTTCATGAATGTTTTAGATGGGTTTTCGTGACTTACGTTTTTGAGCTTTACATTTATATCAAAATTCCTTGAATTACACACTGTTCTAATCAGTTGCTTATGTGATTGCAGGTGATCGCGTAGGCGACGTCAGCACAGCCAACCAGTCGCTCGCTTAAAGCAAGTCTAAGGCGAGTGGCTGACCTCCTTCACCTCGTCCCTATATTTCAAAATCAATATAAAGTTAAATGAATGCTTGTCATAATAGTGTAGAATCAAAGAAATTGTGGCATGATTCTTCACGAAATACTTGCTATCAAACTGCCGGTATTGAAAATGGAAAACGTGCTTTCTTATGCAATTCCACTTAGCCTACGCAAAACAATGAATGAATTGATTAACGTTTATTGCAATGATATGGCTAAGTGAGTAAATTGACTAAGTTCAAAAGAAATGCTAAGTTTCGCACATAAAAGAGAAATGATAAGGTTCTAGAAAAGAGATAGCATTTTTTAAGACTCTGCAAATGGTCATTGGACAACTTGTCGACAAGGTGTAGTTTTCTCGAACGGTTGCCTAGGCCAAGGGACCGATTCAGCCTGGGAGGAACGAGTATAGCAAGCGCCAACCTTACATCAGCGTGGGTTAATCGAAAACTTTTGCACAGGGCTCACTATCTGCCGCGAAAGGGTTGCTGTCTAACCCAGCTATAGTCCGTAATGGCTTGACATTGCCAGTGACCTTCACACCCTTTTACTACTTAACAAATGCACGTGACACAGGATGAATATGATAGCTGCTTAATGTTATACAATTTCATATGCTTGCCTCAAAATGTGTTAACATACAAATCGATCAGGATGGTTAGAAAGATCACAGAAATAGCTAGCTAACATGTTTATAAAACTGCTTGAATCAAATACAGAACTTGGATTTTAATAAGCCATTCGCCAGTACATGTGATCGTACTGATCCTCGCTCTTGCAGGCCCCGTGAACCAGGAAGGACGCGCCAACTAGCTCGACGATGTTCGTGATTTTGAAGCTTCGATCGCACGTCGAATACTTTTCTCGCAACTCCACTTTTAAAGACTCTCAACCGTCCAAGAAAAATGGCTCAGCGTCCCTCCATTCCAGGTCACTAGAAGACTCTGTTGTATATTGAGGGATGTGTACAATGTATGGTACGGCTATCTCATCGGTACTCTTTTGTAATCGAGTCATGTTGTAGCCCGTACGGCATGAGTCCTGTACCGGAGTCTATAAATGATGTCTATTATCAATAAAGATTAAAGTTCTCTTTACTTAATGTAGGATTCAATTTGTCTGATTGCTCTCTTAGATTTTGTCTCTCGAATTACCTTATGACTATGCCTTGTGCGATCGCAAACTAGGTTCGCACGACATCACGCTTGGGGGACGACTATCGATTCGACGAAATCGGGGCATGATATAATGGTATTAGAGCACGACTTTACGTCCTTGGCCTTCAGTGTCGAGTTTCTAGTCTCAAACTGTTGACCTCGTGTCGATGAGATGAGTTATTCCACATGCTGAATCCAGGACATTTTTGAAAACTAACGAGAGTTGCCTTTTATTTCCCTGCAGTTGCGGGAGCTCGGGCGAAGGACGAGACGAATGATTCCAGCAGCTCGAGTAGTTCTAGACCCGAGCATTCCGTCAACCCAACGGGGATGACGCCTACCATAGTCGGATCTTTTGGCGATCCGATGCAACGGATACTGCAGATGCTCGAAATACAGCATTGCCGAAATGAGCTCCATCGTCAGCAAGCGAAGGCTCGTCAGATCCAGTTCGAGAATCGGTTCGAGGCTCAATTCAAGCAGCAGCAGCTGAATACACTCCAGCAAATCGTACAATCGATCATGGTCAACAATAATTCAACGATGATGCCTACCATGATCGAGCCTGCGATTCGATCCAACAAAGCTGAATCGGAGGTGTTCGTGCTCTCACCTACGACATCGAAAAGTTCTAACTTCGACGTGTCAAAATTTACGAAAAGCTGTTGCACTTCTTTCAACGGCATAGAAGATCCCTCCGTGGCGATCGACTGGTTGGACGAGCTGGAAGATAAGTTTGAGCTTCTGGGTGTCGAAGACTCGAAGAAAGTCGCGTGTGCTCAACTTCTACTTTGAATGAACGCACACGATTGGTGGGTCATACAGAAGCAGGAAATTCGACGTAAAGACGGAATGGCAGCAATCTCATGGGCTACATTCAGAAATACGTTCGAGATCGAATATCTTTTTGCAGCCGTGCGTCATGAAAAAGAAAATAAATTTATGCAGTTGAGATAAGAGAATATGACAGTACGACAATATGCGGCTGAATTCAACAAATTGGCCAAATTTGTTGGAGCATATCTACCTACAACTGCAAGTCGAGCTCGACGATTCGAAGTGGGCCTGTGTTCCTCTATTCGTGCTCATGTTTCGGTGCCTGAATACAAAATCATGGGCGAGGCACTCAACCATGCCCTTCATCTGGAGTCCGAGTATCCTCCTGCTACTACTGGCGCTGTTCACTTTAATAACAAATGCCATAGTAATACGGGAGGCAACAATGCGCACAAGCATCAAATTGCTGTAACGGAGGTGGCAACCAGACGAAGGATCGAATAGTCTGTAATTTCTGCCATAAAGAGGGGCACATGGCCAACGAGTGCCGATTGAAGAACATAGCATGTTTCGGGTGCGGCCGAATGGACCACATTGCACGTAACTGTCCGGAGAAGACACACCAGCGCTCCCAAGAACATCATCATAATCGAGGCCAAGCACCTCGGGCTCCGCCGACCGTACAACAGAATGGCCAAGACCGTCGCCCCAATGCTCAGGCCTGTATCTACACCATGACTCGAGACGAAGCATTCGTATTTGATACAGTCGTGACAGGTATACTGTAATTCAATAATAAACCTGCTCGTGTGATTCAGGTGCCACATAGAGTTTTATATCGACGGACATCACCGCCGAGCACAAATTTTTTCTGATACCGCTGGGTCTCGATCTTACTGTTAACGTACCATCGGGCATGCCACTACTTGCAAATTTAGTCTGTAGAGACGAAATCATCTGTATAGATAGTCAAAAGATCGGTCTTGATGCGATAGTTCTAGATATTAAGGACTACGACATCATTCTGGGGATGGATTGGCTCGGTCCGTGCAATGCAACCATAGGCTGTGCTGAAAAGAGGGTCATATTTCGTATACCTGGAGTGCCTGAAGTTTGCTATTCGTATGGTGAAACGTCGCCGGCCTACATGGTGATCTCCGTAATATTTGTTTGACGGATGCTGTTGTCACCCTCATTTTCCGTATTTCCCGTATTTCGTATTTATATTCGTATCTGGATTTTGGCATGTATTTTTTTATTTTTTTCGACTTGTGGAATTTTGGTATTTCTCGTATTTTGGGTTTTAAGCTTGGCTCGGTTTTAATTGGTTTGGGTTGGTTTGGTTTGGTTCTATATGATTGAAACACCTTAGCCTATGCTCCTCCCTCATTTCCACCACAACCACCCTCTTTATATCCCCACCTACCACTCCCTCTCTTCATTACCACCACCATTAATTTCTTCTTCTTCTTCTCCTTCCTCCATAACTCTCTACCCATAGGCAAGTGCACCTGGCCATCACTTGAGAACTCTATGTTATTTGTCCATTAGCTAGATTAGGACATGGTGATCAACATTAGAACTTGGGTTTTTGTGATTTGGAGCCTCCATTGTGATAGATCTAAGTTATTCTATTTTTGGATTTTGCATGGTTTGAGCTTCTTAAGTTGGATTTTATGGGTTTTTGACGTTTCCATGTGGTAGAGCTTCAGTTTCACTCCAGTTGGGACTTTGAAAATCCGAATTTGGAGTTCGGATGGCCAAGTTGTGATGCTTTGAAGCTTGAGTTCAACCATGGTGTTCTTGCTGTTTGGAGAAGACAGTGAGCAGTGGCAGAGCTTCTTAGCTCACGCCACGCAGCCTTGAGTACGCTTCCTGTTGGAAGCGTGTCTCCTTGAGCGTGCGTGACTTTTCACGTACGCTGCTCCCTTCAGCGTGCGTGACTTTTCACGTACGCTGCTCCCCTTGAGCGTGCGTGACTTTTCACCTACGCTGCTCCCTGTAGCGTGCGTGACTTTTCATGCACGCTGCTCCCTTGAGCGTGCGTGACTTTTCACGTACGCTGCTCCCTTCAGCGTGCGTGACTTTTCACGAACGCTGCTCCCCTTGAGCGTGCGTGACTTTTCACCTACGCTGCTCTCTCAGCGTGCGTGACGTTTCACCTACGCTGCTCTCTCAGCGTGCGTGACTTTTGTTCGTACGCAGCTCCTGCGTGCGTGACTTTTGAACGTACGCAGCTTCTGCGTGCGTAACTTTTGAGCGTACGCTGCTCCCCTGACCCCCTTGCTTAACCCATTGGCTCTTGGAGTTTTGGTCTTATTTCTTTAAGCTTGGCTCTTCTATAGCCCTGTATATTGATATTTTATTAGATATTTTACGTCCATTTTATATCCTTACGCTTTTTGTCCTGAACTTGATAATCACGAATTTACTTGATAGTTTGGAATTGATAATTGAGCATGACCTGATAAGTGGCCCGTCGTGGCGCACTCCTGACTAGTACACTTGATATGATAACCTGACCTGATATATCTTGAACAGCTGTTGTGACGGCTACCTGACATGACCTGACTTGTATAATTAATCCTGACACCGTGGGCGATTGTGCTTGTACAAATAATCCAGTCATGTCTTGCATCATATCTAGGAGGGGACTCCTGAGTACCACGGTCAGGAGTACCTACTGAATTGGACTAAGGTTAATAATTAGTATAATTTACTAGTCATGAAGAGATGTTCTCCAGTTACAGGCGATCCCGTTATCCCGGTCGCAAATGATTGGACTTGTAGCCTGCCGACGAGTAGGGCACATTTCCAGCCCACTGTTATATGGGGCACCCACCATTGTCACTTAAATGATTGAACTCTATTGTCACTAAAATGCATTGTACTATCTAAATTGTCATTATACTGATTGTCTGGATAACCTGGATAGCTGTAGGGCCTGTGACTACTTGGAGCATCTCATTGCATCTTGTTAGTAACTAGGATTGTGATAACCCTAGTTAGTTAATGTAGAAAGCCGTAGGCAATGATTGGCCGTGATTGCTTGGATGGAGTCTGGTCCAGTATAGTATTGTCTAGAATTGATTGACTGTAGGATTGTACCAGAATGATTGAAGGATTGTCACTCCAGATTGTCACTATAATGATTGTCATTCCAGACTGTTACTGGACCTGATTTCTTATATTTATCTTGCCGATAAATGGTGAGAGAAACCAAGTTCCGTTCAGACAAAGGGTTACAACCCCGATCCTTGTTTGGTTTACGGGTTGTAACCTGGCTATCTGAATAGTCCCATGGTTATCTCATCGTATATCATCCTGTCATGCTTTCCATATGTCCTGTCTTTTTGTGATTCTATACAAGGTTGTCTTTTATAATTACTCATCATGCTTTTTCTTAAACTACTGCATTTTATTATGTAATTATACTCTTGTGCTAATTGCTGGTTTTAGTTCTTAAGTGAAGCTTCCTTTGTGGCACTTGTTCTTTCTGGGGTCTGACCCAGCTGGTTTTGTATAGCCAGATATCGGAGCAGCACCAAAGGATCTACCTGTTTTCCAGCCCGATGGTGGTCACCAGGCGTAACCAGGGCATCGAGTGGGTTTCTTTTGTTCTCCCACTGTAATATTGTAAATTATTCTTTTGAGGAGTTTAGCCGACGAGCAAGTGTTAGCTCGATTGTACTTACTTACTGTCTGCCTACGGGCTGTAACATGATTGACAAGCCCCGGGGGGTTGATCATGTATGACTGAACTCTTGCTAGTCTTCATATTTTGTAACGACTAGCTTCATGATCATCTGGATATGTAATGTTTGGGACGCCTTACAATTGTATATTTGGAGATCTGATATCTTGTAATTATTATTAGTTGGTTGAGATTGAGACAGTAGGCTATTTTATGACCTTAAGAGACTGATGGATTGTAGTGAACCCTCACATATCTAGACAGCCGTGACTGTATAGCGGTGTGGATCCCATTCCGTTATACGTAGCTGGCTATGTCTGCCCCCGCTCTCCAGTATTCTGGTTCTGGGGCGTGACAGCTGTATTTTGGGTACGAAGGCTATCTACCGTCCGTTCGAGACATGTGATAGGATGGTGCAAATGTGGGTCAGACCGACGTTGTGGCAGAATTCCCAGATGTGTTCCCGGACGAACTGTCCGACATGCCGCCTGATCGAAAGATTGAATTCACTATCGATATATTCTCCGATACCCGACCGATCTCTAAAGCCCTGTACAGAATGGCCCCTGCAGAGCTTAAAGAACTCAAAGTACAGTTGTAAGAGTTGCTCGACAAGGGATTCATTCAATCCAGCGTCTCGCCATGGGGAGCGCCCGTGCTGTTCGCCAAGAAAAATGATGGCTCATTACGTCTTTGTATCGATTACCGTGAGCTGAATAAAGCCACCGTCCGGAACAAATACCCCCTGTCCCGTATAGACGATCTGTTTGATCAGTTGCAAGGAGCTACGACATTCTCTAAAATTGATTTGCGTTCGGGTTACCATCAACTCAAGATCAAGCCAGAGATGTGCCAAAGTCTTCCTTTCGCACTCGATACAGCCATTACGAATTCCTGGTAATGCCGTTCGGCCTAACGAATGCCCCTACTGCTTTCATGGATTTGATGAATCGGGTGTTCCGACCATTCCTCGACAAGTTTGTAGTAGTCTTTATCGACGATATACTCGTCTACTCGAAGAATAGGCAACAACACACTGAGCATCTACGGACCGTGCTTCTGACCCTTCGAGAAAATCAGTTATATGCGAAGAAAAGCAAATGTGAATTCTGGCTGAGCAGCGTCGTATTCCTCAGACACATTATTTCAGCTGAAGGTATTGCAGTCGATCCAAAGAAAGTTGAAGCTGTTGTCGATTGGAAACGACCAATGTCCGTCGGCGAGATTCAAAGTTTCCTTGGCTTAGCGGGATACTACCGATGCTTAATGAAAGACTTCACGAAGATCGCATCGCCTCTGACTCACCTCATCCAGAAAGGAGTCACATTTGAATGCTCAGACGACTGTGAAGCTTCCTTCCGGGAATTAAAGCAACGGCTCGTCTCAGCCCCGATACTTGCACTTCCAAAAGGGTCTGAGGGTTTCCAGATATTCAGCGACGCATCCAGTCAGGGCTTGGGGTGTGTGCTGATATAGCAGAACAAGGTGATATCTTTTGCTTCTCGACATCTAAAGCTGCATAAGAAGAACTACCCTACTCATGACCTGGAGTTAGCAGCGATTATGTTTGCATTGAAATTGTGGCATCACTATCTTTATGGCGTGGTGTGTACGATCTATACCGATCATGAGAGCCTCAAGTATCTATTCACGCAGAAGGAACTGAACTTGCGACGAAGGTGTTGGCTTGAAATGATCAAAGATTACGACTTTACTATTGACTAAACGTCAGAAAAGGGAAATTTTGTGACGGACCCTCTGAGTCGGAAGTATATTGCCTCGCTATCCATCAACCATAGATTGCTACGCGACCTAGAAGAGATGGGCATCGAACTCTGAGTCCGATTCAGGAATGTGTAGTTGGCAAAGTTGCAGTTAGAGCCAAGCTTACAAGAAAAGATCAAGACTGCTCAGAAGGACGATCCGTACCTGAAGAAAATGCGAGAGCTAATCTCGATAGGTAGGACAACCGACTTTGCGGAAGACGAAACCGACATGCTTCGATTGAAGGGTAGGCTATGCGTTCCGGATAATTCAGAACTTAGAAAGGAGATATTGTTGGGGGCACACTATGCGAAGTATACCTTGTATCCGGTAGCACGGAGATGTACAAGAACCTCTACACAAACTTCTGGTAGCATAGAATGAAAAGAGATGTGGCAGTCTTCGTGTTGCAATGCATGGCCTGTCAGTAAGTGAAAGCTGAGCACTAGAGACCGGGCGGAAAGATGCACTATCTGGCGATTTCGGAATGGAAGTGGCAGTACGTGTGCATGGATTTTATTGTTGGTCTGCCGAAGATGCCGCAGGAAAATGATGCCATCTGGGTCATCATCGATCGACTAACCAAGCCAGCTGTAACGGCCCAAATATTGCACCCCGTCCGAGGCCCAGTTGCATAACCTGTTCGTGGACCAAGGTTATGCAGAAAGCTTCCAAAACATTCTAGAAGATGGCGGAAGGCTCTAGAAGTTTGTGGATCCCTCCGGAAGGCCCAAGATCGTTCTAGGAGGCCCAAGAAGCTTCTGGAAGGCCCTTGAAGTTTCCTTTTATGTTGCTAGGGAATAAACTTGGAATATGCCATTCAAGTTATGGTAGAATGTAATAATCCTTGGAATATTCCTTCCAGGACTTTCCTTGTATTGCTCTATGAGCACTTATAGAAGGAGGAGGCTCTCATTTGTTCCTCACCACCCAAAAATTGTAATCATTCTCCAAGTTAATAAAAAGATCCTTACGAGTCCATCTTTGCTCCATTTTTCTAATTTCCTTAGCGATCTAGCTAAGTCGGGTTGGGAAGGCTTGCACGAGTCTTTGAGGAGAAAGACAGTGCATCGTACGGGACGAAGTGCTAGCAAAAAACACTAAGTCCGTGACAAGTGGTATCAGAGCAAAGGTTCGATCGCCGTCATGTCTTCGACCGAAGCCATCATCAACGAGGAACCCGTACAACCCTCTTCGCCTAAGGAGAAGGCGAAGACCTCGAGGAAGGGCAAGAACAAGGAACCGTCGGTGGAACGGGCTCTTGGCGAGTTGGCTGGCCGGATTGAGATGCTGGAGAAAGGCGTGACGGGCGTCGAGTATCAAGTGGAGCAGAACCAAATGGCTCACGAGGAATTCGCCCAAGGTTTGGAGACGGATGTCGCCACGGCTATGACGGAGTTCCGAGAGCATCTCCGCGAGATGCAGGCCGAGTTCGAGGAGGAAAGAAAGGCCACGAAGGCGAAGATTGCTGAACTACGCAAAGAGCTACAAAACAAGGCAGAGGTCCTCGAGAGGGCCATTACTGGTGGTCCGACTCCGAGAAGGGAGTCGACGCAGAGGTGAAGTACCCAGAACCCAAATCCTTCACTAGCGTACGGGACGCGAAGGAGGTGGATAACTTCATCTGGAATGTCGAGCGCTACCTGAAGGCGGTCCGCATCGAGGATAAGACCGATAAGGTAAACACATCGTTCCTATATTTTTCTGATGATGCTACCCTGTGGTGGCGATGCAGGTACATCGATATAGAAGAGGGACTCTGCAAGATCGAGACTTGGGAGGATCTCAAGAAGGAGATCAAGTCTCAATTCTACCCGAAGAATGTGGAGTATGTCGCAAGACGGAGTTTGCGTCAACTCAAGCACACCGGGACGATCAAGGAGTATGTGGCGGAGTTCACCCGCCTGATGCTCACAATTTCTAGTATGGGTGAAGAGGATCGCCTGTTCGCGTTCCTGGAGGGTCTACAACCATGGGCGACACAAGAATTGTAGAGGCAAGATGTGTCAGATCTGAATACGGCTGTTGCGGCAGCCGAGAAGCTGATGGAGTATCGACGGAGCGATGCCCCAAAGCCCAAGGAAAAGACCACCACCAAGTTCAACGGTGGGGGAGCGAAGAAGAACAACGGAAAGGGAGCCCCGCCGAAGGACAAGCCGCAAGCAAAGCCTTCAACGGAGCGGAAGATCGAGTGCTATGTGTGCGATGGAAATTACCTCGCACGAGACTATCCGAACAAGGGCAAGAGGGTGAACGCGGTCCAAGACGAGGAGGCCGAGGACCAGGAGCCTAAGAAGGGGGCTCACATGGGTGCCCTGTGCCTATTGAATGCTTTGAAGAGCAAGGCGGTAGTGTCCAAGACCCCGAATCGAGAGCTGATGTACGTGGACGTAAAGATCAACGGCCACAACACCAGGGCGATGGTCGACACGGGGGCTACCCACAACTTTATCTCGGACGCGGAGGTCCGACGCTTGCGTTTGGCACTGGAAAAAGACTCAAGCATGATAAAGATAGTCAACTCTGAGGTGCACCCCGTGTAGGGGGTGGCCAAAGGAGTGAAGATCCAAGTGGGAGACTGGACGGGTGTCACCAGTCTCACGGCAGCACCACTGGACGACTTTGACATAATCCTTGGGATGGACTTCCTCACTTCGGCAAAGGCGGTCCCAATGCCTCATCTGGGAGTCATCGGGATCATGGAGGAGAGCTCTCCGTGCATGGTGACAACTGCACGAGGCGAGCTTACGAAGGGGAAGGCTCTCTCCGTACTACAACTCAATAAGGGGATGCGACACGGAGAGATGACTTACCTTGCGGTGCTCAAGTCTGAGGAGGCGCCCGTACAGGGGGATTTTTCGCCTGAGATCGATGACGTCCTTATGGAGTTCGGGGACGTCATGCCAAAGGAGTTGCCAAAGAGGCTACCTCCGCGGAGGGAGATAGACCATGCCATCGAGTTGGAGCCGGGAAAGAAGCCGCCCGCCATGGCTCCATATCGCATGGCCCCGCCCGAGCTGGACGAGTTGAAGAAGCAACTCAAGGAGCTGCTGGACGCAGGATTCATCAGACCGTCAAAGGCCCCGTATGGTGCACCGGTGCTGTTCTAGAAGAAGAAGAATGGAAGCCTTTGTTTGTGCATCGACTATCGTGCACTAAACAAGGTAACCGTCAAGAACAAATATCCCATCCCGTTGGTGGCGGACTTGTTCGACCAATTGGGAGGCACGAGATACTTCTCCAAACTTGATCTACGTTCGGGGTATTATCAAGTATGGATTGCGGAGGGCGACGAGGCTAAGACGGCATGCGTGACGAGGTATGGCACATATGAGTTTATGGTTATGCCTTTTGGTCTAACAAATGCTTCTGCGACTTTTTGTACTTTGATGAACAAGCTCTTTCATTCCTACATGGATCGGTTCGTTGTGGTCTACCTCGACGACATCGTCGTGTACTCAAACACGATGGAAGAGCACATCGAGCATTTGAAGACTATCTTCCAGGTGCTAAGGGAGAACGAACTCTTCGTCAAGCGGGAGAAGTGCTCATTCGCATAAGAAGAGGTGTCGTTCTTGGGGCACTGGATCAGGCATGGCAAGATATGGATGGACAGAGCAAAGATCCAGTCCATATGGGAGTGGGAGGCTCCTACCAAGACGACGGAGCTGCGATCGTTCCTTGGCTTGGCGAACTACTACCGGCGGTTCATCCGAGGATATTCCGCCATTGCAGCACCTCTGACCGATCTGCTGCGGAAGGATCGGGCGTAGAGCTGGATGCCCGATGCGAGGAGGCATTCGAGGTACTGAAGCGGGCTGTGATGGAGGAGCCGGTCTTGTCTCTACCGGACTACTCCAAGGCGTTCGAAGTGCACACGGACGCGTCCGACTTCACCATCAGTGGGGTGTTGGTACAGGAAGGATACCCCATCGCGTTCGAGAGTCGCAAGCTGAATGACACTGAGCGACGCTACACGGTACATGAGAAGGAGATGACCGCGGTCGTGCATAGCTTGAGGACATGGCGACACTACCTCCTCGACACCAAGTTCGTGGTTATGACGGACAATGTTGCCACGAGCTACTTCCAGTCCCAAAAGAAGCTATCTCCGAAGCAGGCGAGATGGCAAGATTTTCTAGCCGAGTTCGACATGGTGTTACAGTACAAACCCGGCAAAGAAAATCAGGTAGCCGATGTGCTTAGCAGGAAGGCCGAGCTCGCATCTGTGTGCTTGCTCAACGGGGACATTCTGGACCGTGTTCGAGTGGGAATCATAGAGGATCCACTAACACTGGCCATAGTGAAGCTTGCCAAGGAGGGCAAGATGAGAAGGTTCTGGCTGAAAGACAGACTTCTCTACACCAAGGGCGACAGGGTGGTCGTGCCTAGGTGGAGTGGCTTGCGGAGACAGCTGCTCAAAGAGTGTCATGACACGAAGTGGGCTGGACATCCGGGATAGAAGCGAACCTTGGCGCTGCTGGAGGCCGCATACTACTGGCCTCGCATGCGCGAAGATGTGGAGGACTATGTTCGTACTTGTCTTGTGTGCCAACAGGACAAGTGGATCACCAGAAGCCTGGGGGCCTGCTGGAGCCTCTTTCCGTGCCGAGTCGGCCGTAGGAGAGCATTTTGATGGACTTCATCTCCGTCCTGCCAAAAGTAGGGGCACATGGGTCCATCCTCGTGGTGGTGGACCGGTTCTCAAAGTATGCGACCTTTATTGCTGCTTCGACGGACTGCACAGCAGAGGAGGCCGTGCGACTGTTCATCAGCCACGTGGTGAAGTTCTGAGGCATCCCGGTCAACATTGTCAGCGACCGAGACCCCCGCTTCACGGGGAAGTTCTGGACGGAAGTGTTCAAAATCCTCGCGACGTACTTATACTTCTCGACCAGCTTCCACCCGCAGACGGATGGGCAAACCGAGTGGGTCAACTCGCTACTCGAGGAGTACTTGCGGCACTTTATGAGTGCCAACCAGAGGGATTGGGTGCATCACCTCGACGTCGCTCAGTTCTGCTACAATCTTCAACGGAGCGAGTCGTCACACAGCAGTCCATTCGAGTTGGCGATGGGTCGCCATCCACTTGCCCCGCACACGCTGAGTGTGGGGTCCTCGAGTAGAAGTCCTGCGGCCAACCAGTTCACTTCAGATTTTAAGGCAAAGACGGACATTGCCAAGGTATTTCTGGAGAAGGCCGCGAGGAAGATGAAGAAGTGGGCCGACACGAAGCGAAGGCCAGTCGAGTACAAGGAGGAGGACATGGTGCTGTTGATGCTACAATCGCAACAGTTCAAGGTGTTCCGTAAGGTGCACAAAGGACTAATCCGGAAGTATGAAGGCCCCTTCCCCGTGCTCAAGAAAGTAGGCAAGGTGGCCTACAAGCTTGAACTCCCTGCCAAGCTGTAGATTCATCCAGTCTTCCATGCCGGTTGCTTGAAGCCGTACCACGAAGACTTGGAGGATCCCCAGCGAGGAGTTTTGAAGCGACCGACGGCGACCATGACGACTTCCTTCGACAAGGAGGTGGAAGCCGTGCCGGACCGGAGGACCATTCGGCGACGAGGCGTGTCCCCGTATATGGAGTACCTCATCCAGTGGAAGGGCTTGCCTTACGGCAAGTCTAGCTGGGAACGTGCTGATACGCTACATCAGTTCGAAGCCGAGATCCAGGCGTTTCTCAGCGAGCATGGTTGACGAGGGCGTCAACGCCTTAGGTGGGGGAGAATGTAATGGCCCAAATATTGTACCCCGTCCGAAGCCCAGTTGCATAACCTGTTCGCGGACTAAGGTTATGCGGGAAGCTTCCAGAATATTCTAGAAGATGGCGGAAGGCTCTAGAAGATTGTGGATCTCTCCGGAAGGCCCAAGATCGTTCTAGGAGGCCCAAGAAGCTTCTGGAAGGCCCTTGAAGTTTCCTTTTATGTTGCTAGAAAATAAACCTGGAATATGCCATTCCAGTTATGGTAGAATGTAATAATCCTTGGAGTATTCCTTCCAGGACTTTCCTTGTATTGCTCTATGAGCACTTATAAAAGGGGGAGGCTCTCATTTGTTCCTCACCACCTAAAAATTGTAAGCATTCTCCAAGTTAATAAAGAGATCCTTACGAGTCCATCTTTGCTCCACTTTTCTAATTTTCTTAGCGACCTAGCTAAGTCGGGTTGGGAAGGCTTGCACGAGTCTTTGAGGAGAAAGACAGTGCGCCGCACGGGACGAAGTGCTAGCAAAAAACACTAAGTCCGTGACACAACGCACTTTATTGCCATTAAAGTTACTTGGAGCATTGATCGCCTAGCGCAGATTTATTTTGATAAAATAGTACGGCTGTATGGAGTTCCAGTATCCATCGTCTTTAATCGAAATTCATGGTTTATGTCACAATTCTGGAGTAGCCTTCAGTCGGCTCTTGAAACCAAGTTGTAGTTCAGCTCGGCTTACCATCCTCAGACCGACGTCCAAACGGAACGCGTTAATCAGATTCTCGAAGACATGCTACGACTCTGCGTAATTGACTTCAAATCAAGCTGGGATGTTCATCTACCTCTGGCTGAATTTATATACAATAATAGCTATCAATCCAGCATCCAAATGTTGCCGTTTGAAGCCTTGTACGGACGAAAGTGCTGATCACCCATTTGCTAGGACGAAGTCGAAGAGCGACAGATTCTCGGCCCAGAACTGGTGGAACAGACAGTGCAAAAAGTTTGGCTCATTCGAAAAAGATTAAAGACCATATAGAGTCATCAAAAAAGTTATACGGATGTCCATCGTCGGTCCCTCGAGGTTCAAGAAGGCGATCACGTATTTCTTAAAGTGTCGCCCACGCAAGGAGTTACCCAGTTCGATGCGAAGGGAAAGTTGAGTCCAAGATTCGTTGGGGCATTCGAAATACTCGAGCGGGTCGCCCCAGTGGCCTATAGAATTGTCCTACCATCGGTGCTACAAGGTGTACACAATATTTTCTATATCTTTTAGTTGCGGAAGTATGTGCACGACCCTAGCCACATGGTAGATTTTGGCCAGCTGGAGCTGAAGTCTGACTTATCCTACGTTGAAAAACCAGTTCAAATCTTAGAACACAAGGATAAGATGCTGCAAAATCGAGCGATCTCTCTTGTCCGTATCCTCTGGAGGAACCATTCGGTCGAAGAGTCAACGTGGGAGCTTAAATCAGAAATGAAGGAGAAATTTTCTTCATTGTTCTCATAGAGGTAGGTTCTATCCTTAAGTTTCGAGGACAAAACTTTTTATTAGTTGGTTATGGTATAGTACCCCATCCTACATCGTGCCCCGTTTTCGTCCACGGGGGCACGAGAAAGGAACATTGTCGCTATCGATTCGATCGGGACCGATAGGTTGGAATCGACCGAGTCGATCAAACGGGAACGGTTGAATTAAGATCCATTCCACGTTATGGAATAGCTTCTTCGAAACCAAGTCCCATATTCAGCGGGTTGCGCCTCAAGGATTGGCTATGCGGCTGAGTCGGGAGAGACCTCCCGTTACTCTAGTTTTCTTGTCGCACTTGATTTGGCTTTGGCTTCGATTTTTGTCAATACGTTTTTCGTAAATATTTCTGATGGGTTTGACTTGTATTTTTGATCTTCGCGTTTATATCAAAATTCCTTGAATTATATAGTGTTCTAATCAGTTGCTTATGCGATTGCAAGCGATCGCATAGGCGACGTCAGTGCATCCAACCAGTCGCTCGTTTGAAGCAAGTCTAAGACGAGTGACTGATCTCCTTCGCCTCGTCCCTCTATTTCAAAATTAATATGAAGTTAAATGAAAGCATGTTATAATAGTGTAGAATCAAAAAAATTATGGCATGATTCTTTACGAAATACTTGCTATCAAACTGCCGGTATTAAAAATAGAAAACGTGCTTTCTTATGCAATTCTACTTAGCCTATGCAAAATAATGAATGAATTGATTAACGTTTATCGCAACGATATGGCTAAGTGAGTAAATCGACTAAGTTCAAAAGAAAGGCTAAGTTTCGCACATAAAAGAGAAATGATAAGGCTCTAGAAAAGAGATAGCATTTTTCAAGACTCTGTAAACGGTCATTGGACAACTTGTCGACAAGGTGTAGTTTTCGCTAACGGTTGCCTAGACCAAAGGACCGATCTGGCTCGGGAGGAACGAGTATAGCAAGCGCCAGCCTTACATCGGCGTGGGTTAATCGAAAACTTTCACACAGGGCTCGCTAACTACCGCGAAAGGGTCGTCGTCTAACCCAGCTATATTTCGTGATGGCTTGACATTGCCAGTGACTTCACACCCTTTCACTGCTTAACAAATGCACGTGATACATGATGAATATGATAGCTGCTTAATATTATACAATTTTATATGCTTGCCTCAAAATATGTTAACATGCAAATCGATCAGGATGGTTAGAAAGATCATAGAAATAGCTAGCTAAAATGTTTATAAAACTGCTTGAATCAAATGCAGAGCTTGGGTTTTAATTAACCATTCGCTAGTACATGTGATCGTACTGATCCTCGCTCTTTGCAGGTCCCGTGAACCAGGAAGGACGCGCCAACTATCTCGACGACGTTCATAATTTTGAAGCTTCGACCACGCGTAGAAGACTTTTCTCGTAACTCTACTTTTGAAGACTCTCAACCGTCCAAGAAAAATGGCTCAGCATTCCTCCATTCTAGATCACTGGAAGTCTCTGTTGTATATTGAGGGATGTGTACAATGTATGGAATGGCTCTCTCATCGGCACTCTTTTGTAATTGAGTCATGTTGTACCCCATGCGGCATGAGTCATGTACTGGAGTCTGTAAATGATGTCCATTATCAATAAAGATCAAAGTTCTCTTTACTTAATGTGTAATTCAATTTGTCTGCTTACTCTCTTAGATCTCGTGTCTCGGATTATCTTATGACTATGGCTTATGCAATCGCAAACTAGGTTCGCATGGCATCACGCCCAGGGGACGACTATCGATTCGATGGAATCGGGATGTGACACCCCGCCTATGGTCCCTGGACCCCTCTCTCGAGTCCTTCCACTCAAGAAGGTCCCCACGGGGGACATCTTCTCTGGCTCCGTGCCATCCTTGACGTCGGCGGCATCAACATCAACGCCAGGGACCGCTGGGACTTATTGCCCTCTACTACGCCTGCCTCGCCGGCTACGTCGACGTCGCACAGAAGCTCATTGAGGCCGTGGCGATATGCTCTGAGCGAACCTCATCTGGAAGCTTTGATTTGAAGATCCCCTTCTCCTGATGGATCTAGGATTATGGTTTGGGGATAATATTAGATGGATTTGGGGATTATGGTTTTGGGTTTGAAAAAAGATCTATATGGGAGAGATAGAGGAGAAAGAGGAAGAAGAGGATGGAGATGATGGAGAAGGGTTTCTTGGTTTGGGATCTCATTCTCCATCTGCTGGTTGAGAAATAAAGAGAAGAGGAAAGGATCGGAAAATAAGTAAAATGGGATTGAATAACAACCGTTAATATTGATCTACACAATAAAATTCAAAAAAATTACCAAAATGGCAGTTGAAAAAATCGTGCCAATTTTTTTGCACATATATTAGTTGACGGTTATTACCGAACCGTCACAATAAAAGGATGTTTCTTGATGGATCCTCTAAAAATGTGAAATATTATGCTATAAAATTGCTAGATTGACATAAAATAAGGCATTTCTTGATGCAAGGCTAAAATCGCCAAGATAAGCCATTTTTTGACGATTTTCCACGACTGTCAAAAAATAAACCGTCAAGAAATATTATTTTTCTTGTAGTGAGTATCCTACTACCTAGAGTGTATATATAGATATCCTAGTACCTAGAGTGTATAAAGTATTCTAGTACCTATAGAGTATCCTCTAGAGTGTAGAGTATCCTAAGATATTGGGGATTACCTACTCTGAGAACCTTGCTAAGAAGTATCATAGTACCTACAGTGTATAGAGTATCCTAGAAGTGTAGGTATGATTGGTACAGTATTTTGAGCCCTTCTATAGAAATCAAATTTACTTCTCGTATATGTACTTTGCACAGTAATTAACGGAACGCTGAATTTAATTTCTTATCTTGTGGTATTTAGGTCGATCGTCTGGACGCAATACTAGAGAATGAGTCTATTAAAACTCTAGCCAAGGGGCCCATTTATTCTGTCAAAATATGGCTAAGCTATTGTGTGAATGAGTTTAGGTTCAAGTCAACAAATGCTTTGATCAGAGAGAACTTTCCAGATCTTGATTCAACCAAAAATAGTTGTTTGGGTATCCGATCTACAAACTACAAAAATGTAGATCCGGACAATAATTTCTATGGCGTCTTACGGGAGATTGTGGAGTTGACATATAACTATGACATATAGTGTTCCACCGAAGGGGTCGGCGAACCCAGGGAATTCTACGGAGGGTTGCTCCGGGTCTATTATTTGCAAATTGAAACTCTAATGTAGGTACAATATTTTTAATGTAACTGTTATTTATGTGAAATGAATACTGCATTCTTTTTTTATATTTTATAGAATTAGTGACGTTTAGCGACGCTTAACGACGGTCAGCGACGCATACATACGTCGCTAGAACGTCGCAAAACTGAGAATCAAAATGTCGCTACTTGTCGCAGAATGTCTTAGATACGTTGACGTGGCAAACTGTACATGTCAACAAATATAGTATCCGAATGTCGGTATTCAACTATCACAACATCGCAAAACGTCACAAAAATGATGACATGGTAACAAAAAAATTGCCAGATGTAGAGTCGGAAAACATTGCTAATCTCTGATTGTAACGTCGCTAAAACCTGAATGGACAGCAAAAATCAGCAATGAAATGTTACGTCGCTAATTAGCAACGTTTTTGTCGGTAAACGTCGCTAAAACGAGCGACGTCGAGCGTCGCCGATTGACGTCCCTATAGCGACGAATAACGATGTTTTACAAGTTAGCGACCATGAATAACGCGACATGCCCGAAACGTCGCTGTCAGAAGTTAGCGACATTATTTTTCTTTTTAGCGACGTTTTTAGGCGTCGCTAATATGAGATATTTTGGTAGTGATAGTAGTTATGGATTCTTTACATGTTATTTTCGTGACTTGTATGTTTACCTTGTTTCGTGAACTGTTGAATCCATGAGTACTAGTCGGATGGGAAAGTACACTAATAGACATGTAAACATACCCAGAAACATCCAATTATGTCTGATCGTGTCTGATAGCAGTTGTACAATTCACGTGCGGGGTGCCAGATTTATCCTTAGTCGTTTACATGTCAAAAGTGTATTTCAACTCACTAGTTAGATGTAGTCTTGCTATATTATAGTTCCTATTTCAGTTGTTTATCATAGTTACATCATTGTCTTGAATGCCATGCTCTCCTGTTTTTACTCATATGTCTCTTACTATGATTCTCTGCTGACCCACTCATCATGTACTTCAATATTATTTACTGTTTTATAGATTTTGTCAAATTATTGGAACTGCTGTTAGAATGTACTCGTTCCATTCCTGACTGGAAACCAATATTTTTTAAGTTAGTTGCGGCTTCTCTTAGCATTTTTGGAGGTATGGTTATGTTGAGGTCAACCTAGAAGATTAATTAGATACATTAGTTATTTTATTTTATTTTGTGAGACAGTGTACTTGGATTAAATGTAAACTTTAAAATATTGTAAAATAATTTAGTTTATGAATGAGCAAATAAAGTTTTTCTTATTATGTGATTATGAGCATCATGGCCTTGAATCGTTCTACAATCGACACTGCAACGTAGGCTGGCTTGGATACGTACTCGTATCCCGAAAAGTGGGTACAGGTCGTGACAAGTTTTTTTGATGGCCCATGCAGGTCTGTCTTTGCAAATTATGTGAACTCGTGATAGTACTTAAGTTAGTCGTACTATTGCGAGCGTGTGACTAGGAAATGATCATTCACATTTAGGATGAGATTAATTCTAGAAGAATGACAAGGACTAGGAGTCCCTTATGCAATTTGACCGTTGGGTAGTTAAGGTTGCTGCATAGGCCATATGATTTCAATAGAAACTATTGAATTATAAACCTTATTAGATAATTTGGAGAAAAAAATTCATAGGTGATTATGATATTTTGTTTTGGTATGATGGTAGGATCAAAGGTGGGTAGACTATTCACTTGTTAAGTTAGGTCCTCCTAGAATTAATGCTCTAACAATGATAAATTGCTCAATTTTTCTTTCTGCCCTCTTAGATATTATCCTCATATCATAAGTCTGAAATGCTTATTTATTTTCCATTTTGCCAATAAGGAATTATTTTATAATTTCTATTATGTTATCCATATCTTGAGTTAGTTTCTGATTCAAGGTTTCCTCCTCAATCATTTGAGTATCAGTAAAATAAAAGATTAGAATGTTCCCTCCCTGATCGATCATTTTATTTTTAAGAATTGGGACTCAAATGGTAGGTATTTATACTTTTCCTACCCTGAATCTGCAATTTTATTTTTCTGCTTTCTTTAACATCGTCATGTCGTACGGTGTGTATTACTTATTTAGTTCCCATTAGATTATTTCCCTGAGAGCCAATATTCTATTTTCATCCATTGACTTTTGAGCCAACATGATCCAATTATCCATATGTTAATCTCGAGTCAGTTCTTGTTTTATGTTTTCCCTCGACCCTTGAATGTAAAAAAAATTATTTGTCTTATGTTTTTCCTCGACCATTGACTTTTACTTGAATTATCGAGACTGCGGGTTCACTGCAGCTAGCAGCGCACTGGCATGGCATGATCCCCTAGTTGAAGTAATTTCGAGTAAGTGTAAGTTATCGGATGTTATTAAAACTAAGTCTTAATTGCCCTATGTTAATTTTTGAGTTGTATGTCAATAGTAGATAGAGTTGATAGAGTATTCGATACTGTATCCTTACTTGAGTCATGGGACCAAAAGTTTACTGCAGCCAGATGTAGCGAGGCATAAATTTTTGGTAAAGCGACTTCGGATATGCTTACGATTTTCGAATACCCTAGTAGCTATGTCTTCTATTAGCATATGACTGTTAAGTTCCAATTGATTTATGCCCTATTTCTAGTTACCACATTCTCAATAAAATGGTTATTCTTCCTTTGTTTCTCATCCTTCTATTTTTGAATAGTCACCTTTTAAACCTATTTTGATTTCCTCCCACTAGATTCCTAAAAGTATATAGGTTTTTGTTCTAAAACTCGGGCCCAAATGATCATGGATAAATAGTTAATCGTGTCGAAAAAGTTTGATTTCAATCGCTACTAGACTAGTTTTATTATATGTTGATCGAGTCAATTCGCATCTTTTCCTAGGTTTTGATTCCAAAATCGTGCCTAAACAATTTTGCTTAACTGACTAGTCATGCCAAAATAATTTTAAATTTTGTTCGTGACTAAACTATTTGGCTATAATCACAATCGTGCCTATATTTCAACTCAATCATTGCTAAGGTTTATCTTCCTATTCCACTACGACTATGACTATTCTGAATCTTGTTCATGCTCGTGCCAACTTCTTAAATTTAACCATACTTGGATAACTTGTACGATTAGCCTTGATCATGACTATATCTTAAATTATACCTAAGTGATCATAGCCCCGTCTAGATTTCACCTAAATTTTGATCGTTCTTAAGCAATTTTAGTCGGGACTAAACCATGTTGACTACAACTCGTGCCAACCCATTTCGATTTTGATTGTTCTTAAAACGACTTTGATCGTGACTAAAACATTTTGACTATAATCATAGACGTGCCTATATTTCAAACTCTATTATTGCTAATGTCTAGATTTATTCGAGCCTTGATCATGTTTAGTTTAATCATATTCACACTCGTGCCAAATTTTAATCATGCTTGGATGGTTTGCATGATTAACCGTGATCATGACTACATCTTAATTGCATCTAAGTAAAACATATTTAGACCTTGACTAATTCCTTGACCATATAATTTGGTTATATCTTGATCGTGCCAAAAACGCTCAATCGTGCTAAACCAAATTCTTCGATCATCCTTAAAAGGGAATTTGATCGTGACACGATCATAATGTATTTCGATTGTGCCACATCACATTTCTTTTGATTTTATCTGCGATTACGCGTGACTAATTTAATCAAGAATCATATCGTCATTTGATTATATCAATTGTCATCCTTATTTGTATCGATTGAAATTTTTTGCTTCTTGATTATACTCTTAGTCATACCTAATCGTGGCCTTTGAAGTTTCTAGGATGAAATATTTTCTAAAGTGAGTAGATTGGTAAGCCCACTTCCCCTCTTTTGAATTTTTCTTTAAAATATTTTTTCTAGTTATAAAACTTTGTTTATTATATAGATATTTTCTTGGTGAAAAAAATTATATATATAGGCGTTTTATGGTTGAGAACATAAGAATATTATTTTTAGAATGAGAATTTTTTTTACTAGTTAACTGATACAATGTAGGTCTATGGTTATTTGTCTAATATTATCATTTGTTCTACGATTTGAATTACAAAAATAGAGTTTTTATTTAACATTGAATATTATTTCAAGGTACTATTTTAGAGTATTTACAAAAGTATTAAATTTAGATTCGATTAGCTAAATCTTAAATGTTATTAATAATTTCTAGTATTATTATGGATTGATTTTAATTAATCTAGAATTTATTGGATTCAATATGTATTTGACTTAATTTTTATTTATTTGTTATAGTCTTGACTACGAAAATCTATAAATATATTATTACAATGAGATTATATTTGTTAAAACCAAAATTTACAGATTATTTGTTGGTACGAAAACAAAATTATTATCATAATTTATTATTGTTATGATGTATACATATAGATTAAATTAATTCTGTTTAAGATAATCACTTGGAAGGATTTATAAAAAGATTTGATCTAGATTTATTCTAATCCTATCCCTTTCCTAATCGGGGAATCTCCAAATCCCTAACCCTAATTCCCAAAATCCAATTCCTAATTTTTAACCCTAACCCTAAATTCCACTTCCCGATTTTTTTTAGAATTTTAATTATTCATTTACCTTATTTTTCGTGGTTGAAGGTAATTTTTTTCGTCGATACTTCGTTGTATGATTATTTTCCTTTATCAAAACTAATTTTTAAATGAAAGGTTTGAGAGCATTTTAGGGCCGTAAGAGTTTCAAGACCTTTTTTTTCCCTTTTCACCAATTTGATCAATACTTTCTTACTCTAAAATTTTCCTTTTTTTTTACCGATTAAACAGGTCTGCTTATCCTAGTAGTCCTTAAATTCGAGGACGAATTTATTTCTAAGGTGGGTAGATTTGTAGCTCGTCTTCCCAAAATTTTTAAAATGTATTTTGTTATTTATTTGAATTAAATGGTGATTTTTAGAATTTTATAAATATTTTTATTAATTAATTATTATTATAGAAGGCTTTAGTCATAGTTAAATTTTGGAGTGAAAGATGACTAGAAATGATGGCTCGGATAGTGTAGACATGTACTTTGACCAATGTTTTAGCCATATGGTAGGGAAGGCCGAGCCACATGTGTGTTCTAATTAGAAAAACCAGGCCAAATTGCGACTTGACCCCTATAAGGGATTTAATTAGTTATTTAATGATAATACGACTTTTAGGAGATCCGGTTAGACCGAACTGGTTCGGACTGGACCCAGACCAAGCCCAAGCCTACGTAGTCTTGTAGTGCGACCGACAACGTCCAGGTAGATATATGGATGTGTGTACATATATATATATATATATATATATATATATATATATATATATATATATATATATATATATATATATATATATATATTTTTTTTATATATATTTTATATATATATATATATATATATATATATATATATATATATATATATATATATATATGCTCATTTTTAAAGTCTAGTAAGTAATTTTGAATATTAATATAATATATATTATTTGCTATTTAAATTTATATTATCTTGGAAATATGATAAATAATTTTCATATATATATATATATATATATATATATATATATATATATATATATATATATATATATATATATATATATATATATATACTAGACTTTAAAAATGAGCATATATATATATATATATATATATATATATATATATATATATATATATATATATATATATATATATATATATATATATATATATATATATATATATATATATATATACTTGTGCATTTGGGGTTTTAGACTGTATATGTACATTTGTATGTGTGCTTAGCTAATAATTGCCTAATTGCCTATATGATTTTATTATTAATTATAAAGGTTGGTAAATCGATATATAACCTATAAGTGTTGTGGTTATTAAAAGTGATAGTTTATTTTTGGAGATAGGTTAACAATTGCTACTAACTATATTTTTGTATTTTGTATTAATGGGTTAAACATATGGAATATATATGTGTATCTACATATATATACGATATTTATATATATAAGAGAATAATATAAAAGAAAATAGAAAAAAGAAAAAGAAAAAGAAAATAAAATCAAAACCCCTATACCTCCCAAGCAAACCAGCCAGGAAAAATAAGCCCCAGTCTGAGCGAACTCAAATCCCCCTCCTTTATATAAGTATCGAACAAGAACGAGAGAGAGAGATAGCAAAAACCCCTCAAACCCTAACCCTAACTATTCCTCCACCTCCCCCGACACAAGGTGCACGCCCAGTCACCATGCGCCATCGTCGCAGAGACGGGCACCGCCGGCGGCGGCCAGAACGCGCGAAAATTGCGCACCGTCGCAGCAGCAGTTGCAGTCGGCCAGGGTGACTTGGTCGCAAGTTTTCTTTACAGACGCTCGACCAATATTTGAGCCATTTATTCTGGTATGAACCAACCTATACCTCTTTATTCTCCTTCAAATAGATTAAACTACCATGTGCTAGATCATACGAAAAATTGAATTAAATTTCGATGAAAAACTGTTCACAAACAGGACGAACACTAACCCAAACACCCTACTTGGAAGGCCAAACTTGGTCAATCCGTTGAGACACTCAGGAAACTAATTTTAGATAGTTATGGACAACATATACATGATTAAATCTCCTTTGGTATTTCCTGATTACATCAAGTTTGCAGAAAGTTATTCATTGTTAAAAATTAAGAAAAAATTGTTTTCGAAAAGTAAAATTTAGGAAAAATTCACCGATACGGCGTGCTCTCCGATAAACCGGGCGATGTGGTTGTAATCTGTAAGCAACAAAGACGCGTATAGATGTTGCGGACGTGTGAGATTCGACGGAACTCAATTTCATTGTGTGTGCGCGACGAAATCGAGACGTATCCGTCGAGATATCCTGTATTGTCCCTTTTTCAAACTAGTCCATAAATTCGTGCATGTTCGCCATATCAAGACGAAACTTACGCCAACAGGACCGTACCATTTTTTTGGTCCTGTATGCCAAGTTTGGTCCGATTCTGAGAAGGTCGACCGGAACGCTATTTTGGCGGGCCTGCGACCCGATCCAACAGGCGAAGTTGTACATGGCCCGTCGAATCCAAATTTGGACATACGATTGGGTTCGCCTCATCATAATCGAACCCGTAGACATATAGTTTGACGACTTTAGAGACCATAGGTACTCGCACACTTTTTGGTGCAAAGTGGGTCCAACGGCGGACATCGTTTTGACACGAAATTACAATTTTGCTCCTGTATCCAGAATTGGACTTTTGGGCTGGCATTCTTAGACATTTATTTAATGAAAAACATGTTGGTGATGTCTGTTTCAGCATCCGGAGACGGTTGCGCGAGTTGACTTTCGTGGCTCATTTGAGCGATTGGTAGTATCGATTTCATCTACTAAGGACCTCAGGCAAGTACATTTCTGATAGTTTTTATATTTGATCATCTCTATGATTCATGAATTTAGTAGTGTCTTACATTAATATTTTGTTGATTCTCGACACGATGGTCACACGGTATAGTAGTTATAGATTCTTTACATGTTATTTTCGTGACTTGCATGTTTACCCTGTTTTGTGACCTGTTGAATCCATGAGTACTAGTCGGACAGGAAAGTACACTAGTAGATATGTAAACATACCCAGAAACATTCTATTATGTTTGATCGTGTCTGATAGCAGTCGCAGAATTCACGTGCGGGGTGCCGGATTTACCCTTAGTCGTTTACATATCATAAGTATATTTCAACTCACCAGTTAGAGGTAGTCTTGCTATATTATAGTTCCTATTTCAGTCATTTATCATAGTTACATCATTGCCTTGAATGTCATGCTCTCATGTTTTTACTCACATGTCTCTTGCCATGATTCTCTACTGACCCACTCATCATGTACTTTAATATTATTTACTATTTTATAGATTTTGTCAAATTATTGGAACTGCTGTTAGAATGTGCTCGTTCCATTCCTGACTAAAAACTAATATTTTTCAGGTTAGTCGCAACTTCTCTTAGCATTTTGGGAGGCATGGGTATGCTGAGGTCAACCTAGAAGATTAGTTAGATAGATTAGTTATTTTATTTTATTTTATTTTGTGAGATAATGTAGGGGTGTGCATCGGTCGGTGGTCGACCTATTTGGTCCCAACCGAAGTCGAATCGAAGTTAATCGGTTTGAAAATAAACAAAACCGAACCGAACCAACCAAATGGTCGATTCGGTTTTAAAATCGACCGACTTGGTTTGGTTTGGATCGGTTCGACTTGGTCGATTTTGATCACATAAAAAAATGGACTGTATGCTTTTTTGTGTGAAACCTCAGTCAACTTACACTTTGCAACAGTAAATACAATTCAGCATCTTCAATTCAACTTGCACTTTACAGGTAGAGAAAAATACAAATTATACATATAAAAATTTGTATACATTCAACCAAAAGTCCCTTTCATGTGCACATAAGCAATTAGAAAAGAATAGAAGCCGCCAGCACCCCTCTTTGAGACTAGAGAGAGAGCTCTTTCAACTTCAACTTGATAAATGACTATGATGTGAATAAATGAACCAAACCGGTATAATACAACCAAATGAACCCATACCCAACCGGCCAACCCTAACTATTTAACAAGGATTTGGTTCGGTTCAGTTTAGACGGTTTTTGGCATAACCAAATCGTGAACCGAACCGAACCGATCGGTTTTGAAAAAATTAAAGTCGAACCAAACCAACCGAACCATCGGTTCGATTTAAAACCATTCGGTTCGGTTTGACTTGGTTCGATTTGGTCGGTTTGACTTAATTGTGCACAGCCCTAAGACAATGTACTTGGATTAAATATAAACTTTGAAATGTTGTAAAACAATTTAGTTTATGAATGACCAAATAAAGTTTTTCTTATTATGTGATTATGAGCATCATGGCCTTGACAACGATCTACCGCCGACACTGCGGTGTAGGCTGGCTTGGATACGCACTCGTATCCCAAAAAGCGAGTGCGGGTCGTGACAGACGTACTGACATCGATATGCGGGACCTTCTGTGGGGCTAGCTATCTGCACTGTAAGGGGCACTGTTATACCTGGAATATGGCCCAAGATGGCGTGTCGCCAGTGACCTTCATATAGATAGGTCCAGTGCTAATGATGTCTTATGCAGGCAGAGTAAGTTATTACTCAATTACAGGGAAGGTTGTCAGCTGTTGGTAAGAATTCACATAAACGGTGACAATTATGATAAATATGATATTGTTCCTAATAATGTCTTATACAAACAGAGTAAGTATTATAAATATACAGGGATAGCTACACGACCGTGGGTGAGAATCACCAAAATGGGTGATAACATATGTTTTACATTATGCTGGCTATGAGATTTGTATGCTTTACTTCTGTCGGATATGAACTTCTAATTGACCCTAAGGACGAGAATTACTTAGTGTTGTCTTCTTAGGTGAGTTGGGCCAGCACCGCTTGCCAGTACATAGATGATATACTGACCCACATTATGGGTATTATTTCAGGTGTATATGCATGGAGGAATTCACTTGATCAATGCTTAGCATCGATGAGTCGGATGGGAGTACAGAAGCTCTTCTAGCAAGATGATGTCTTCTGCTATACGAGAGATAATGTATGAAAATGTGTAACTCAGTTGAACCGGTAAGATTGTAAGCCTAAAGGGCAAGTATATTCAGTTGGCTATTCAAAGTCTTGTAGTCTATTGTAAACTCTGTATTCAGCTGCAAGCCTTGTAATCTATTATAATTTTTAATAAAGAGATATATTTCTTCTTACCTTGTTGTGATTTCAATTTATCTGCTTGGTTTTGCTGCGTTTTAGTTGTTTTCTAAGAAATACCAAAAATTGTAATGGTTTTGCCTTATACAAGTGCAATATAGACTTGTACAACATCACGTCCAGTAACTAGATTTTGATCCTCCGGGATCGGGACGTGACATAATGGTATCAGAGCACGGCTTTACGTCCTTGGATTCTTATTCAATTTATTTTAATCAAAGTTTCTCTTATGATAAATCAAAGTGCTTCTGCAATGACTTAAAAGTTGCTTCCGCGATTATTCAAAGTTGCTTCCGCGATGAAATCAAAGTTACCTCTATGATGACTCAAAGTGCATCCGTGATTATTCTGTGTTGCTTCCAAATTATTCTAAGTGCTCCTTGACTAAAAATTTGTTGATCCTTCTGGCCGCTCACTGGGTGTTCCATACAATAAGTCTTAACAGTGGGCTATGATTTGTGTGCTTTATGAATTCTTAATGATGCCAAACGAATAACAATGATGCGATGCAATAATAAGTTGGTAAAGTGTGCTTGATATTTTAAGTGTGGGATTTATAGAAGTTGATTATAATATGTTGCAATTGACAGTGGGTGATGGCATGATATGTTGGAACAGAATTATGCATGGATTCCAGTAAATGAGAATTAACAGAATTTTGAATTAGCTTATGTGTGTTGGCTTGGCAATGTTTGAGATACAGATGCGAGGGAATTTGGTTAATATTTTTGGACGGCAGAACCATGCATAATAGATAGATGTTGGTTTGGTGCGAAGAGAAATATTATGTCGGTGATGGCTTGAGCTTTGAGCGGTATATGCCTCTACCCTCTTAGTGATGAGATGTCCCTTGACCCTGTTCATAGCATAGTGATGCTTTACCTATAAGGTATGTGGTAGTATCGAGTCGTAGCTGGGATTATGATTGATACATGACGGCTAGGCTTGTCCCTTGATAATTAAGTTCGGATAACTTGATGTGAGACTTTGATTAGTTTCATTATGCTGGATAATGAGAACATGAAATGAATACCTTGATTGGGAATGGTACGAATTATAGATTCAGGCGATGACTTGAATTAGTTGGGTAAAAGGATTGTAGGTTTAGTAACGATGGTGGGGTGTTGCTATTAAAAGATTTTAAAATAATAATGTGGACTGAATATGAATGATGTTGGTATTGAGTAATTGGAATTGTATGTTGGACATCGATAAATTGATGGTATTGTTAGGCACTTATTGAGATGTTGTAAAGGATTCAGAGGATGCAGCAAGTTGCATCAGTGACCCAAAAGTAGGGAATAGACTTGAGAGAATAGATTGCTTTACACAGGTGCAACTGTGCTTGAGAAAATTACGTGTCCTCAATCAACAAGTTATGACCCTTGAATGTTTTGAGGCATAGAGAATGAACACTTGTTCCTTATGAAAAAATGGATGTTCCTTATGGGAGTCTGATGGCTAGAATACAAATAAATATCGAGGTACAGCTTAATAGACCCTATTAGTGGATAATGTTGTCGCATGAATAACAAGTTGGGTGGAATATAAGAATTGTTGGATGATGACTTAGCTGCATGAGTTATGTCATAACTACTAAGATGACCGAGATGCGAATGCTAGATGATTGGTGCATGAATAGTAAATCTTCTTATGGAATCACAAGGAGATGATATGAAATGAATATTGATGGTTAACGTGAATTGCTAAGAGATGACCGTGTTTGGTGCTAGCAGAAATTCATAAAGATGCCTTCGGCAGAGATACGATTATTCAGTTGTCTTATTTATTGATCTAAGAGTATGGATCGTATAGATGATTTAGAATTGTGGGAATTGAATATGTCACAAAGAGACCGAAAGACATATATCATAAATGATAGACTATTGAGTAACAATGTTAGAATATGACTAAGAATAGTTGGCTCGATGAGATAGACACAATTTGGGTAAGATATGAGAATGCAAGTCGATTGAGCAGGTGATGCTACGTATATGTAAATGAAAACTAGGATTTGGACGTTCGATGATAAAGTTTTATATGATGGCTTCGAGAGTGACCTATAAGAATTGTTAGATAGATTTTATTGGTTGCAGGTAAGTCTAGAATGAGACTTTGTTGGGTATAGCCGAGGATGAGTACGGGTAGAAAGACTTGACCCTAGAATGTCGATTGGTTGCCTAGAATGTCAGTTGGTTGCCTGAAATATCGATTGGTTGCCTAGAATGTCGGTTGATTGCCTAGAGTGTTGGTTGGTTTCCTAAAATGTCGGTTGGTTGCCTAGAGTGTCGGTTGGTTGCTTAGAGTGTCGGTTGGTTGCCTAAGTTTTAGATTTGTTGGCTATAATGTTCAGTTGTTGGACTTAGAAATAAGTTATTGAGATTGGGGTGGTATCCCATGTCCCTTAGATTGGTCGAATCATAGATTATCCCTGAGATAAGATAGAGTGCCCCTATGATAAGATTTGGTTACCTCTGAGATAAGAGTATGTCCCTATTTGCTATCCATCTCAGATGAACTAGCTGAATGTCTGGTTTAGCTTAGAATAACTGACCGTAGAGACTTGACCGAAGTCTAAGTTGACTGTTGAAAAACTTGTAGGATGTCCCTGTTGATGTTGTGTGAGTATAGCCTAAATGAGTGAGATATCTCAAAAAGTAAACTTCAGAATGTAATAGAGATTGGAAAAATTCGATACTACAAGTTGGACGAAATGACAGATTATGTTGGTTTCAGAACCTGGTTACCTTTATTCGGAATGTTGAAAATTATTGGAACTGGTTGAATTTGATTGATTGGTTAGATCATATTGAGCTGTGCAAATTGATGATAGTCGCCTTGAGACAGTCGGAATAACTTCATTGATAGATAATCAGATCGAAATTGGAAATAAGTGTACGACTGAATGAGGTACTATATGCAGTCAAGATCGACAAAAGTGAATGCAATTTCAGAAATGACCCGTGAGATTAATGTTGCTGGAAATGTGAGTTGAATATGCAAGATGATAATATATTGGCTTGATCAATACGAGAATTGTTTGAGCACATCGGAAGATTTGTGCTAGAGTTGAATGATGGTACAACTTGAAAGATGGATCATAATTGAAAATTTTACAAGTTGCAAACAAAGTGTATGGACATGAACAATAATGGGTCCATGAATTGATCAATGAGAATCGTGGGATTAAAATAAATTATGGCTATTGGCTTTTATTTAATTTTGGTGGTATGAATGACAATGGACTTGAAAATGGAACTTTGGATTCATTGGAAGACTTGGTATAACTAAGTCGGAATACTTTAGAAATCTTGGATCGATCGTGGGAAAATTATTTGAATGAAAATTGATAACATTCATTGTTTTATAAGTTGGTTGGGAAATTGAATAAGTGAATTGAAGCTATACAAGATGCCCAAGAGGAATTGCTAACATTCGGGAATAAAGTTATACCGTAGCTCGCTCGTCTTCTCTATCACTGAAGTTGGTTGAAATGCTTGTATTTCTGGGATGCCTAAAATATATGTACGATCCAAGCTAAGTGGTATGTTGAATTCAAACGAAGCTACGGGGGAGGATTATCATGTGCTAAGAAATTACACGAGTGTTGGATGAAAGAATAAGGATGGTAAACTGTTTTGAATCAAATTAGGATGCTGGGGCGAGATGGTATATTACTTGGAATCAATCGAGACATTGCGAAAAATGGTAACTAGTACAAGTTGATCGTTGGAAAGTTTCATAAATTCAGTTGAAGTTATGAAGATGAGCCTTGTTTAAGTTTCGAGGACGAAACTTTTTTTGAGTGGTATATATTGTAGTGCCCCGACCCGCAAGATGCCTTATGTCAGATGGTTGGTTCGATGAGCTTGTTGGACTTGGGATTATGCGAATAATCGTTCGGAAAGGCTATGCGATCGTGGTGAGAATTGTCTTATAAATGTGAGTAGTGTTGAACCCTTCGAAGATCCTTTACCTTCACGCTTAATAAAAAGGATTAGTATGCTATGTCTGCTTATTGAATTGGTAAATGCTATCTTACATAGAACGCAAAAAGATAATGAAAGATAATTAATCACATCACCCAAAATCTGTTGCGAGTCATTTTATGAATTGTGTGCTTCGAATCATTTCAATGAATTATATGCTTGTGTTCTTTGCAATGAAATACGTGACATATGAAGCAAAAGTCCCAGATACTTGGGCAGTGAGTATGTCGAGCTTCAGCTCGATGAATGTATGATAAAACAGATGCTAAGTCCCAAAAATTGGGCAGTGAGTAAATTGAGTTTTGGTTGGAAAAGATGCATGGTATCAAAGATGTGGGAAAGATATTGAGTAATCATCATTCTATTATTCCGTCACCGATATAGAATGTTGATTACACTAAGATCCCGAATTGGGCATATGGTAATGCAAGCGTCAGTTTTAGGCAAGATGGTAAGATGGCAATATGAATGAGAATGGTGGCTTATCACTTAGTTTTTCTATCAGGCATTATATGTTTCTTTCATAGATAAGTTGCATATATTTACATGATCATGGAAAACTTGTGCACAAAGTAGTTCCCTGAACGGTATTCCGAGGCCACGGACCCGGTTCATCCTAGGGAGAACAAGAATTGGTACCGACGTACTGGCATCGGTATGCGGGACCTTCAGTGAGGCTAGCTACCCGTACTATAAGGGGCGCCATTATACCTGAAATACGGTCCAAGATGGCGTGTCACCAGTGATCTTCATATTGATAGGTCCAGTGCTAATGATATCTTATGCAGGCATGGTAAGTTATTACTCAATTATATGATAGGATGTCGATTGTTGGTAAGAATTCACCTAAACGGTGACAATTATGATAAATATGATATTGTTACTAACAATGTCTTGTGCAGGCATAGTAAATATTATAAATATACAGAGATGGCTACACGACCGTGGGTAAGAATCACCAAAATGGGTGATAATATATGTTTTACATTATGCTGGCTACAAGATTTGTATGCTTTACTTCTGTCGGATATGAACTTCTAATTGAACCTAAGACAACGAGAAAGACCACTTTAATAATGTTCTATAACATGATTACTTAGTGTTTTCTTCTTAGGTGAGTTGGGCCAGCACCGCTTGCCAGTACATAGATGTTGTACTGACCGACATTGTAGGAATTATTTCAGGTGCATATGCATGAGGGAATTCACTTGATCAATGCTTGGCATCGATGAGTCGAATGTGAGTGCAGAAGCTATTCTTGCAAGACGATGCCTTCTGCTATATGAGACATAATGTATGGAACAATGTAATTCAGTTGAACAAGTAAGATTGTAAGCCTAAAGGGAAAGTATATTCAGTTGGCTATTCAAAGTCTTGTAGTCTGTTGTAAACTATGTATTCAGTTGCAAGCCTTGTAATCTATTACAATTATCAATAAAGAGATACATTTCTTCATACCTTGTTGTGACTTTAATTTATCTGCTTGGTTCTGCTGCACTGTCGTTGTTTTCTGAGAAATACCAAGAACTGTAATGGTTTTGTCTCGTATAAGTGCAATCTAGAATTGTACGACATTACGCCCAGTGGCTAGATTTCGATCCTCCGGGATCGGGACGTGACAACCCCTCCTTCATTGCACTCCTCCGCCTTGCGCCAAACGTTGTCGTTGAGCTCCTCCATAGCTCTGTCCTTCCTTCGACGATCCCTTCCTCCTCCGATGAAGACGTGTGGCGGTTGCTGGTCCCCCTTAACTTCTCTCCCACCTTCCCTTCTTACGTGGCTCTGGTCGATTGGGCCGTGAGGCTCTCCGTCTTCGCAGCCAAAGGTCGAGCCCTCCCCACCTACTAGGTTGAAGACGGAGCAGTTGGATTCCGACGATCGGATGGTGGGGAGGAGCCAATGGTAGACCGATCGAGAAGAGGAAAGAGGAGGAGATGGGAGGAGGCGAAGGAGAGTAGGAAGAGTGTCACGACCCGCACCCTAGAGTAAGGGTACGAGACATGGGTACGTCCAGCCTACGCCGCAGTGTCGGCAGTAGAACGCTGTCCTAGGTCACAACATCTAACAATTAAAGGTAATAAACAGTTATACTCCCCGAATGGGGGTGACATAACAGAATATATCTCAATCACAGCTAAGGTAGAACATGAAATGAAGATAGATAATAAAAGATGCAAGATCCTAATCCACAAGAAATACAAATAGAGAGAGCTAAGTGTCTGTGATAAACTCCACTAACATCCAGACATAATACAGATCCAAAATATATATATACAACTCAACTCCAATGCTATGAAATAAGATAAACTATCTATGGAGCAACAGTCTCTACTGCTAAGGGATCCGACTGGAAGTCCGGATCGCAAGGGTCCTCTAAGGCTGTCCCATAGAAAGTATCTAAGCAGGCCTCCTCCTCGTCCTCTGTAAAATTGTCAACAGGTCCAATCAGGACGGAAACGAGCACATATCTCTCAAAACAGTTCATAGCAGGTTAGGAGTATAAAGCATGCAATAGAGTAAAATACAGGAAGTGCTGAAAAGGAAATACGAGTAAACATGAGATATTTTGTAACTAAAAGTAAATACATGATAGTAGAGACTATAAGTGGCTACGTGTAAAACCCCTAAATTTCTACTATATTTTTTTATCAATTTTGGTACTGATTTAAAATTTTGTGTATTGTACGTCGCATAGTCGTATTGTACGTTGTGCGCAAAACGACGTATTTCGTAATTGCTCGTCGAGTCCGAATATGGACGAGCGTACATATTTTTAGAAAAATATTTTAATTTTAATTTTTACAGTTCAAAATAATTTATATAATAAATACTTTGCTATCGTACAAGAATTGCTAAGTTTGTTCTTTTCATTTTAAAGGCCCTTCAACTAGTAATAATAAATAATATTTTTATTGTATACTAGAAAAATATATTTATGTAAATATTATTTGTGCATACATATATCATAATTATTTATTACCTTATTTTTAGATAAATAATGTAATTTTCAAAATTATTATTATTAGCATTTTTGGAAAACATATTTTTGAAATATTTGTGAGAATTTAAATTTTGATTTGATTCCATGGATATATTTAAATAGTAAACTAATATCTATATTTGAAATTGATTTGATTTTAAACTAAAATAATTTAATTAGATTTAATTAGATTTGGATTTGAATTGGATTTGATTGATTTTTAAATTAGTACATGAATTATCTAAATTGGGTAATAGTCCTAGTCCATATCCAATTAGGAATTCCCACATCCTATAAATAGGCAGGTACTCCTCCATTATTTTTCTACAATTATTCTTCCATAAATTTCACCACAAACGTGCAGTGCATCGTGTCCGTGTCCCCTACCCCATCCACTATTTATCTTCTTGTACAAATACATAAATTTCCCACGTCCGACAACCCCGGACGCCAACCCATCCCGTGTCTCACAGGACACTTCTCCCAGCCCCTCCTTTGTTGTGTCGGACACTCCCGACCTGACAAAAACTAACCCGACACACACCCAATCCTAGTCTACATCCGCCATGTCGTTACCTCTGCCACAGCCCCTCGACCAGCCATCGACATCCGCATCTCCACCTAAACTCAGCAATACCACCCCGACAAATCGGCAATTGCCGTGGCCAATCCCCACGACCAGCCACTCCTACGAACCACAACCAGGGCCCCATTGCCCACCGAAAAACCCCAGTCTACCGTCACCCCGACCACCCCGGTCGTCCCTGATAAACCAACCACAACCACCGCCACCAAAAATTGCCAACACCCAAACACCCCCAAAAAATTTAAACCACCACCAACACCCTTACCTTGTCGAAGCTACGCCGCCGTGGGTTTCCACCGCCCTAAGTACCAGCACCGCCTTTCCTCTCCGCCAGCTGAACCCGGCCCCGGTCCCCGACCCGCAGCGTCGACGAACGCCGCTTGCCTCCGTGCCGAGTCGGGTCGCCCAGATCCGACGACCCAGCCATGCCCGGCCGTCTCCCTCGTGCCTCGACGCGCTCTCTCCTCCGCACCTCCCTCTCTCAGCTCCTCCACCCCTCCACCCTTTCTCCGCCTCGCCGAACTGGACACCCGCGCCTGGCCACCCGTTTCCCTCCGCCGTTTCGGATCTCCCTCTCCTCCTCTCTTCTTCCGCTCGCAGCCTGCTCCTTCTGCCGTGTGGCCGCCTTCTCTCCGCCGTCTCTTTCTTCCTCCCAGCCCCCCGACCAGTCTATCACGCCCCGACCCGGAATCACCCGAATCATCATCCTCGCAGGGGGCGTGATGCCGCACGAGCCTGGAGTTGCGCTCATGCAAGGCAAGATGACAAGTTCTCAAATGGTTATCTTTTGATTCGATATTAACAACGAAAGGAAACAGAGTATACAAAACAATTCTCTTTATTGATATTCAAAACTGAGATTACAATGGCTTTCGATAGCCTAAAAATATATGCCAGATTGGCTACAACACTCAGGTTCTCTCTTGCCCACAAAGGATTTCGCCGTTCCATACATCATGCCTTCTATATCTCGGCCGCATCAATCCAGCTGCGTAGTCCGAGCGTCAATGCGATAGCACGCTTCAATGTGCTTCGGTATTCCAAGCCTTAACACGTTCAAGCAACGCTTCGCCGTGAGCAATCCATTCCCTGCACCCTGCATGAAGCTGGTGGGGGATCAGTACGTTCGTCCTCGCATGTACTGAAGCAAAGATCATCTTTCCAAACCGATATTTTAATATTTATGTTGAATCATGCAACTTAGCTTATGATCTTGCTATGTTCTCCTTAGGGTCAATTTGGCATATTCGAAAGCGTAAAGCATGTTATCATAGCAAGCATGTTATCGAATTGAATAGGCAAGCAAGCATTCTTGTGTTTGATTCATGGCGCGACTTACCAAGTCGACGCACTCGCCCTTGCACCGACGCAAGGTGAATACGCCTATTTGTATTCCCTGTCATGTTATAAGTGCCTTCTATTCGGATCCATCCATGCAGGATACGTATACCTTGCACTTCCAAATCCATCGCCCTTAACTATATGAAGGTCACTAGCTTTTCGGGCTAGAATGGACTTATATTTATCGAATCGAATATGTAAGACGACAATCACTCAGTTGTGGTTGCTAACCACAATCAGAGGACCCCCGAAGTACTCGTGTAAGTGGCTTATCACATTCACTAGACAGTCGCTACCCGTCTAGTCGAAGTGCACCAACAATACTGATTATCGCAGTCCCTCCTAGGCCGAACGGTCCCAGCGCCCTGGTGATCACGTTCGAGGAAAGAAACACCCGTGCACGGGCAATAGTCTTTAAGTCCATTTGACCATGCAACGAATCTTATATTTCATACAACCAAGCAAGTTCGCTTATCTCTATTTCAATTGGCACAACGCCCCAATGTTCTCAACGAACGCCCGAAGGCTGCAAGCATTTCGAAGGGCACCATGCCGCATTATCATCTCGTATTTCTTCGTTATCAATTCTATGTTCTTACGTTTCATTCTTCGTTTCAATGGTTCAATGGCATCATGCCTCAACTCAATGCTTGTCAACCGAATGACCCGAAGGTCTCGAACACCTTTCGAGGCATTATGTCATATCCGACAGTTCCGCCACATTCATGCCACAACTGTATTCTTTTGCAACGAAGCCATCTTTTATTATCCTGTGCACGTAGGCACGTTTCGACCGTATACCGATGTTCTATGACTTAGCATTCAATGTCCGTGGCTTGCGCGCTAGGGCGCTCGCCTATTGTCTTTCAATGTTCTAGCCGTTCTAACTCGTGCGCGAAGGCACGGTATGGTTCGTGCACTAAGGCACTCGCCAAGTACAGTTATCCCATGTTATTGCGGCTTGCGCACCGAGGCGCTCGCCTTAGCGATATCCAATGTTCCGTAGCGACTTGTGCATTTGATGCACGTTTCATTTCAATTGTACTAACTTAGTGTTCGACACACGTTATGATTTCTTCCGATCGGACCACGCCCGTGGCGTCTATAGGTTAACTTTTAGCATACAATGATATATTTGACTTATCGAATGAAGGAGTAAAAAGAAGTCAATCCTTCCACCTTGAGCCGATATGCCTTCGTCGTTTCGCCGAGCCGATGCGGCTCGATTTCCCAACATCGTTGCACGGCCACTCTCCTGACTTAGCCATTCGAACACTTCGTGCTTTATTGAATTATACGTCCAATTCGCCTTAGCGTGCCAATGCCTTTGTCCGTCGCAGGGCGACGATTTGATTTCGCGGACCCCTTACTGAATAAGGCAAAATGTCGACCTCTAATATTTTCACGTCAACGTATAACCTGCACACGAAACCAACTAAAATCAATACTTGCATCGATTCGGACTTGCGCCTTGGTCGATTCAATTTCTCAGAATCTTCGAGCCGATTCAAGGCACTCATCCTTTGGGGCAACGCGGCGCTTCGTATTGATTCACTCGATGCATTCTTTCGGGACAAGGCAACTCTTCGCATCGACTTAGTTCGATGCGTTGCTCAGGACAACGTAACTCTTGTATCGATTCGCATCGATACTTAATCGGGTCAACGCAACTCTTCGAGTCAACGACTCAGCATAATGCACCGTGCGGAGCGGGGCATTACAGAATATACCACTCAAAACAAGGTTCGTCCCGAACCGAAACCAATACTAAATTTTCCAAGGGTTTCATTAGATCGTTCCACGTTCTCGTCTCACCATCGTTTGGATCGTACAACTTAGTTTGGAATCATACACATATTTTAGGCGTCCCACCAATATACGTATTTCAGCCAAGCTCAGTTGTAAGATATCGGAACAACGCTAACATGTAACTTCTCATTCTTAATCACTTACCATCTCGTATTCTCAATCTGACTTGGCTCTATTACTTGTTCTCGCAATTCTAGCGCACATGTATATTGATACATGCGTGATCACCCAACAAAATCAAGGCACATGATGCGATTCAAAAATCACATTTCTCACTTTGTATGTTTCATCGGGACTATCAATTCTACGCGTCGCGTAAAGCCGTCGCGCATCCGATCACAACGAGTCTCCGCAACGCCGTGCGCTCGGCGTCACTATCCAACGATTTCTGATGTTTTACTTCGTATTCTATCTCGACATGGTTTTCTTTTGTTGACTTGCAAAAGCATCAACATTCGGACTACGTCCGCTAGGTGACTTACCTAGACACCGTGCTCAAATCCTTCCATGCAAGTTTAAATTGACATTGCACAAAGGCCACAATCTATCCGACACGAAAGTTTACATCAAGGCGATGGTGCTCAAGGCAACGATCGCCTTGACACGAATGTCTTAACGACGCGTCTTACATTCAATTTCCTAACGAGTAGGAATTCACTAGCCAAATTCCCAACTTATCCGTCTCGCAACATCGAACATAATTTCGATTTCATGCAAGCTCAATTGCAAGGTGAATCCGAATCTAACGACATGACTCGTAAGCCATTCCCTTATCATTCCCTCTCGTGCATAGCACGTTCCTCGCAATCGCCTAGACTTATCATCAACATGCACCGTGTTATATTTGTTATCGGTGCAATCTCATATGCGATATCGCATGGGTCATCTTACGGTCTGCAGCATTCAATTTGATTTGGCGGTCAAGTCTTCTAGGGTCAGCTGCCCCGAAGCTACGCTCGATAATTGTGGATCATTAACGAAGGACAGTTTAATACGAACCATGCTATATCTTATTTCGGAGCCAAATCACGTTCCGACGATTCTATGCGAATACCCAATTTCGGATACAACCATTTCTATCAGCACAACTGATGCACAACTATCCTCCGAGTCAAGTCATGCACTGCCGTCGATGATTCCGCAATTTACGAAACATCTACTCGTATCAAATTCGAGTCTATCTTATTCGCGGGTCGACACACGAGATGCTATACGCATCGAACAATCGTCGATGACTTATAGTCTCGTCTTTGATCAATCACAAAATTTACGATCAACCAAGTTCGTCCATTCTCGGATTGTTACTTACAAAATTTAGATAGCGCAAGGCGTACTCCATTTTGTATTCCCACATCGTGCTTACGTTTCCTTACGTATCGATCTTGATAGTTCATATCAATTTCGATAGCAAGAGGGTCGACTTCGAATCCGTTTCCAACGTCAACTTAACTCGCATCGCATACATCTAAGTTCGCAACGAACTTTTCCATACGCGTCAACTCATCTTCCGATTTGCCGTATCCCGCTATACTTTGATCGCGTAACCGAGTTACCGATTATCCAACATCGTGCCCTCGAGTTATACGATTTCGCCCTCTAAGTTTTGCGTGTTTTCAGTCGTACTCAAATGAGTGTCGTTGTAACTTAACCAACTATTTCATAGGCACAGTTTCTCGCGTCAACCAACTTTCTTACCGAAGTCGTACATCGTGCGATTCAATTACAATTCGCATCGCCTAACATTTCTATCGAGATCGCAAGTCGTGCGACTCATTTGTAAGCTCGAGTATTCCTTTCCCGTCGATTCGATTATTGCATCAAGGCATAATCCTTTCGCTAGTCTCGGTCGTCCGACCAACTTATAACTTTCGTCCGATGTATCGTTCATCGATACGAGTCTCGCCTTATCGTCCCAACCGATTTTCGAAGAACACTTGCATCAACATGCCGTCGCACAAATTTTCAATCGAGTCTCGGTACTCACCCGTCTGTTGCGGACAAACCTTCCGCAATTCTCACAATATGCCGATACAATTCATCGCACAAGTGGTATCCCATATACCACTCGGAATTGAGTTATTCATCGCCTACGTGGTATAGCATATACCACTCAAAATCAAGTCATTTCCCTCGTACTATACTTAGTATGAACCGACGATCTCTTCCGACTTACGATTTCCGCAGTGATCATGCTTGATCACAACCGTAACTTTGATTTAAATCAAATCCGACACAATTCGGCCAATGCATTCATTTGCCAACACGAACTCGATGCGCAACCGAACCGATCTCATTTTCTCGATTTATAACTTTTGTTTTCTTCCGTTTGCATCTTGTGCAAAATTTTATTATCGATATTCGTTGCATCTCGTGCAACGATTTCATTTTTGATACGCGTTGCACCACGTACAACATTTTACTTTCGATACGCAATACACATCGTGCACAAACTTATCTTCGACATTCATTGCATCTCGTGCAACGATTTAACATTTCATTTTCGACATTCAAAGTCAATGCTCAAATCCGTTCAACACATTCGATATTGACTTATCGCTTTTCATCTCAACGCACATTCGAAATCGATATGTGAATCCGTTCGACACATTCAATATGAACTTTCATTTTCTTTTCAACGCATCATTACAATCAACGCATGGCAATTGCTGCAGCAACATTCCACGACTTTTATTGTACCGATGCAACCAATATTTCTCGTATCGTTCGTTGCAACCAACGAATATCTCGAATTACAATTCACGACGTGTTGCATCCACGGCAACAAATCCTTGAATTCACATCTCGCAACTTGTTGCACTTACAGCAACAAACATTTTCCGACTTTCCAACGAACACCATGTAATTTCCAAACAACACGCGGCAAAATTACATGATTTGTATTAGACTTATTGTATAGAACATCCAGTGCGACATCGAGTAGAGTCAAGAGTGATTTCGATTGGTGGTGGGCAACTTTTAGAACTGAAATGAAGCAAGCGTCCAGAGGAAATTGAGCCTAGAGCTCTGATACCAATTTGTCACGTCCCGATCCGGAATCATCCGAATCATCATCCTCGCAGGGGGCGTGATGCCGCACGAGCCTGGAGTTGCGCTCATGCAAGGCAAGATGACAAGTTCTCAAATGGTTATCTTTTGATTCGATATTAACAACGAAAGGAAATAGAGTATACAAAACAATTCTCTTTATTGATATTCGAAACTGAGATTACAATGGCTTTTGATAGCCTAACAATATATGCCAGATTGGCTACAACACTCAGGTTCTCTCTTGCCCATAAAGGATTTCGCCGTTCCATACATCATGCCTTCTATATCTCGGCCGCATCAATCCAGCTGCGTAGTCCGAGCGTCAATGCGATAGCACGCTTCAATGCGCTTCGGCATTCCAAGCCTTAACACGTTCAAGCAACGCTTCGCCGCGAGCAATCCATTCCCTGCACCCTGCATGAAGCTGGTGGGGGATCAGTACGTTCGTCCTCGCATGTACTGAAGCAAAGATCATCTTTCCAAACCGACATTTTAATATTTATGTTGAATCATGCAACTTAGCTTATGATCTTGCTATGTTCTCCTTAGGGTCAATTTCATAGCATATTCGAAAGCGTAAAGCATGTTATCATAGCAAGCATGTTATCGAATTGAATAGGCAAGCAAGCATTCTCGTGTTTGATTCGTGGCGCAACTTACCAAGTCGACGCACTCGCCCTTGCACCGACGCAAGGTGAATACGCCTATCTGTATTCCCTATCATGTTATAAGTACCTTCTATTCGGATCCATCCATGCAGGATACGTATACCTTGCACTTCCAAACCCATCGCCCTTAACTATATGAAGGTCACTAGCTTTTCGGGCTAGAATGGACTTATATTTATCGAATCGAATATGTAAGACGACAATCACTCAGTTGTGGTTGCTAACCACAATCAGAGGACCCCCGAAGTACTCGTGTAAGTGGCTTATCACATTCACTAGACAGTCGCTACCCGTCTAGTCAAAGTGCACCAACAATACCGATTATCGCAGTCCCTCCTAGGCCGAACGGTCCCAGCGCCTTGGTGATCACGTTCGAGGGAAGAAACACCCGTGCACGGGCAATAGTCTTTAAGTCCATTTGACCATGCAACGAATCTTATATTTCATACAACCAAGCAAGTTCGCTTATCTCTATTTCAATTGGCACAACGCCCCAATGTTCTCAAGAATGCCCGAAGGCTGCAAGCATTTCGAAGGGCACCATGCCGTATTATCATCTCGCATTTCTCCGTTATCAATTCTATGTTCTTACGTTTCATTCTTCGTTTCAATGGTTCAATGGCATCATGCCTCAACTCAATGCTCGTCAACCGAACGACCCGAAGGTCTCGAACACCTTTCGAGACATTATGTCATATCCGACAGTTCCGCCACATTCATGCCACAACTGTATTCTTTCGCAACGAAGCCATCTTTTATTATCCCGTGCACGTAGGCACGTTTCGACCGTATACCGATGTTCTATGACTTAGTATTCAATGTCCGTGGCTTGCGCGCTAGGGCGCTCGCCTATTGTCTTTCAATGTTCTAGCCGTTCTAACTCGTGCGCGAAGGCACGGTATGGTTCGTGCACTAAGGCACTCGCCGAGTATAGTTATCCCATATTATTACGGCTTGCGCACCGAGGCGCTCGCCTTAGCGATATCCAATGTTCCGTAGCAACTTGTGCATTTGATGCACGTTTCATTTCAATTGTACTAACTTAGTGTTCGACACACGTTATGATTTCTTCCGATCGGACCACGCCCGTGGCGTCGATAGGTTAACTTTTAGCATACAATGATATATTTGACTTATCGAATGAAGGAGTAAAAAGAAGTCAATCCTCCCACCTTGAGCCGATATGCCTTCGTCGTTTCGCCGAGCCGATGCGGCTCGATTTCCCAACATCGTTGCACGGCCACTCTCCTGACTTAGCCATTCGAGCACTTCGTGCTTTATTGAATTATACGTCCAATTTGCCTTAGCGTGCCAACGCCTTTGTCCGTCGCAGGACGACGATTTGATTTCGCGGACCCCTTACTGAATAAGGCAAAACGTCGACCTCTAATATTTTCACGTCAACGTATAACCTGCACACGAAACCAACTAAAATCAATACTTGCATCGATTCGGACTTGCGCCTTGGTCGATTCGATTTCTCAGAATCTTCGAGCCGATTCAAGGCACTCATCCTTTGGGGCAACGCGGCGCTTCGCATCGATTCACTCGATGCATTCTTTCAGGACAAGGCAACTCTTCGCATCGACTTAGTTCGATGCGTTGCTCGGGACAACGTAACTCTCGTATCGATTCGCATCGATACTTAATCGGGTCAACGCAACTCTTCGAGTCAACGACTCAGCATAATGCACCGTGCGGAGCGGGGCATTACACAGTCCGCCGCCGGCGACCCAAATTTCTCCGCTCCCCTTTTCTCTTTCTCAGCAAAGTTTTTTGTTGTTGTTTCATCTGTTGTCTCTCTCTCCCTCGGGAGAGAAGACACGAATGCAACTCTTGTTTTTTTTAAATCTTTTTAATTGTTTTTATTTGTTTTCTTTATTGTTATTTTTGTAGTTTTAGTAAACAGTTGATTACCAATTGTGTTTTTAGTTTTTCTTTTTAATATATGGTAACCTAATTAGCATTACTAATTGTAGTAATGTATTTCTAAATTTTGGGAGATTTATAGAGCCCTAATATTAATATATTTATAAAAAATATGTTATGTGATTATTTTAGGGTACTTAGATATATATTTTGACCTATAAATTATTACTTGGCAGAAGATAGTTGGTATCACTAAAATCACTTTGCTAGATTTTAGTTCTTTTAAATTTTTTTTATATACAATAAGTTTCAAGTCCTTTCAAGTAATTGTTTTGACCCTAGATATATAGTTTTTTTTTTGGTTCCTAATATTTTCAAATTTTTTTCTAAATTATTTTTATTAAAAGTTTTCTATCTATAAATTTTTTTTGTCAACCTTAAAGAATTTTAGCCTAAAAATGATTTTTTATATATTTTCAAGTATTTATCCAAAATAATTTTTACTAAATAATATTTATTTCAAGTATTTATATAAAATATTGTTACTATGTAAACTATAGTTTTGACCTAAAATGATATACTACTTATAAAATGTTTTGGGATAATAAATTATAGCTTTCAAAGATTATAAGTATTTTACTGAAATATCGTTTCTGTCAAAAATTAATTTTTCGAACTTAATGTCTTTAGCCAAAACAGATTTTCTTATGATTTTCTTAACTCTTATTTCATATGTTTTTCTCGATGTATAAAAGAAAACCCAATTCTAATATTATGATTACTTTTCTAAAGTTATATAATTATTATTCAATTCCTTTATTCCTCCGTCCATGACCAGCCCGATTACTCCCGTTTTCTCACCAATTCTGTACTCTTATATGTCTACCCTAACTAATTTGACCCTTCTGGACCCAATGGGACTGTCCATGCCACCATCCGAGATCACCTTGCATAGTTGTTGCACCAAAGTCGTAGATCGTGCCACCTTGATCATTGCAGTACGCCAGACGTCCTACCAGGCAAGACACCTTGCCTTCACTGTTTAATTTCTTGCTCAATATCATGCATGTTTTAATTGTTGTCCTTTCAAAACTATATGTAGTTGCAAATTATTATATTTTAGTTTTCTTTATGCATTTAGCCTAGAGTTAAGGGACCACCTTTGTTTGTGCCGCATTCATGGGCCGCCACTTGTGTACCACGATGTCACGTGTCTCATATAGATTCGGACTTACGTACCGACCGTACATCGGTGCGTACAGGACGAGCATTAGGGTATAACTGCTAATATAATTTCCTAGAAGACTTAGCGGTTATTAGGAATATCGTAGTGTGGATTCAGTACGAGTAGTGCATGGGGAGGGTGAAGACAGTTATTAGGCGCAGGGTCTTTCACACCTTTACTTTCGTCTAACTGCCATTTGTGACTCAGTCGAGAGCTAGTGGCCGTGCACTTATTTACTTTTCTCTAGATGCCACTAGTGCCTCGGTTGAAACACAAATGTGCAGTACATTTACCTTCGTCTAGCTGCCATTAGTGACTCACCCAAGAGCTAGTGGCCATGCATTTATTTTTTCTAGCTGCCCCTTAGTTCTCGCTCGAGTGCTAATGGGCCGTGCATTTACTTTTTTCTAGACGCCACTAGTGCCTTGGTTGAAACCCTAACGTGCCGTGTTTCTAGCTTCGGGAGCCCTTGTGTGGAACGTTGTCTTCAAATTGCATTTTCACATAGAATGGTTAAGACCTTTATCTTTTTAGTCACATATATTTTTCTATTGAGCTTTTATTATTCAGTTATTGGCATGTTATTATGTGTCTTGTTACATCCCTCTGAGGACCTGGTTATCTCTCCAGGTGTGTGCTATTATCTTTCGCAGGTGTTCTAGCTCTAGCCGTTATCATCGCTATTTCTTCGAGGATGATTGCATTTGGATCGTCTTCGCTTCGCTCGCCAAAATCTTCCTTTTGTTATGTATTTCTTTTCATAGTTGGTAGTGGATTTGTCTCCGCCCAACTATATGTACCAAATGACAATTTTATAATTGATTATATGATATCTTCTATTCATTTATTTTGTGTGGATAAGATTAGGATGGTTCTACTGCATTTTACAGCTTATGTATTTATACAAAGATTTTCATATATTAGAGTATACTTCGTATGAATACAGCTAGCATGTCTACGTTCCTAGTCCTACGTATTTTGGGACTGGGGCGTTACATGTTTTTGTGGTGGTCCATGCAGGTCAAGATAAATTGTTTGGTTACTTTACCGTACCAAGCAAGCATGCGTCTAGGATTAGAAGTCTAGGATCTCATCCACATACTTGACCTCTTTCTTCGATCCCATATTCGAATTACCATTCGACTCATGAATTGCATCTTGCTTGATTCCTCATATCATTATTCTTATCTTCCCTTCGTGCTTGCTAGATATTGACCCTACTAGTTAGATGTCCCAAACACCCTTAGCTTAATTTTTAAGTTGGGTAGAATACCCCACGACCTAACACACCCTTAACCATTAAGGAGAATGCAAATAGGACTATCTAGACTATAGGGACTAGAGGGATTTAACCCATTTGGTCAATCAAGCCTTGGTCAATAAACCAGTAGAATGATTGTATAAGAATAAACAAGACTTAGATTTTTATGACTCTTAGACTATTCATATTGGTTCTTTATTTCAATCATAATCTCACGTGCCTATGTTTTTACTATCTAGACTAATGATACTAATGTAGCCTAGTTTTTGCAAGCATTTTTCTTTTATCGAGCTTGTTCAAGACATATGTTAATTGGGTTGCTCCCACTAACATATTGTCTAATCAGAACCAGTGCATGATGGTCTGATCAACCGAGTGCACTTTCGTTCGCTTTTTTCTATCGTTCTACGTGGATGGGGACATAGCTAAACTTGTCCTCTAGAGTCCCATCCGCGACTGCCTTGGCAACTCCTTTTGAAATTTTTTTCGGTCGTCCTTGAATCACGTATTCGTATTCGATAACGCCTCCTTCGAACTCTATATTGCTTTCGCCCTCACCTATTTTAGGAGGACGAAAGCGTCATACTAGAACTTCCTCTAAACCTTCCCATCGGCTATGATCATTCCCACTCGATGTTGCTATATCTTCATCCCAAAATACTCGGCCCTATCAAGACCCTCTAATCGCTTAATTTAAGTGAATCTATTTCGTTCTATTAATCGTGACCCTCATTCATTACCCGTGACCATACCGTATTATTTTTCTATGATCTAGATCGTGATTTCTTAAGGCGTGATTTGTTATCTATTGTTTTCCATCGATACCCCTGTAGAAGCATGGAATTTCACAACCAGAAAGCCCATGCGCCAGACACTACATGCGCTAGAACTCAGACGAAGAACTTCACAGCAAGATCAATAAAGATAGACATTCGAAAGAAGACTTATATATACAGAAGTCTATTACATGTCTAAGAAAAGGTTGTACAAAGGAGAATTTCTACAAAGAAAAGATCCTAAGTCTACAGCCAGCGGCTACCACGCGCCTCCAGATAAGCGCAGCAGCCACCATGCGCCATCAGTCAGGCACAGTAGACATCATGCGCCTCCAACCAGGCGCATCCTACCATATCTTCAGCAGCCCAGTTATGCGCCGCTCTTCCAGCCAGGATCACTGGATAAGTGCTTCCACAAAGCATTTAACCCTCTGGCTGGAACCAAGGAAGAGAGGAGCACGGCAAAGCTGTGGCCAGGGGAGGCTTCGAAAGAGCCTCCAAAGCCCAAGGAAGACTGTGATCGAAATCATGGCACAAGGAAGCTCTCAACACAACCAGAGTGGGCGACACCCACTTTGAAGGAAGAGAAAGCCAAGCACCGCCATTCCGATCTACGGCTCTTCCCGAATAACGGAGACAAGGCCCGAGCATCCCTATCTTTGGATGCAACAGGCACCTTCCGCCTGCCTCGGAAGCCCTCGACTCCGTCTTTTGGATGTAACAGTCACCTTCAAGTGCATCGAAGACAACACAGCGTCTCATCTTCACCCTCGGGAGCACTTCGTCAACAGAATGCACCCGCATGTTCAAGTTCATATTGGAAGTACGTAAGGGAATGAGAAGCAAATCTTCTCTCCATGCCACTATTTATAGGCCGGGCAGATCAAACCCACGCGCCAAGTGGATGGCCCTCCGAATTCCGTGCAATAAATTTACATTAAATGGATGAACCGGACGCCTCGAATTCAGCCAAACGACTATTCATAGCACTCGAAGAGCGAGACAGCCGCATCATTAAAAGACATGTCCGATGCGCCAGCCAGACATCGCATCACACGGACGCGCCCTTCGGCATCAGGCGCATCACACAGACGCGCCCTACAGTACTCGGCGCATTACAGAGGGTGCGCCCCCACACATCTCCATACCGAGTGGAACGCCAACCGACGCGCCCACTTAGCTGTCCATCGAACGTCACCAACATTAAATGCTGAACTGACAGAGTTGGCAGCACGCCTCCCAAAGTCTGAACAGTTGACAGCTTTTTCAGAAAACGAAGCATCGACAACGTCAGCATCATCATGACTTTATTTCGACGGCTACTGCTACGTGGCCACTCCACCAACAGCATGCACCTCTACGGCCATGCGTCCAAATCAGCATGCGCCTCAAAAGCCATGCGCCCCAGACTGCTCTCTGATCCCGAAAGACAGAAGGAAAGTCGCCTGCATGCGCCTCAAAAGCCATGCGCCCCAAATGGTTTGTAACTTCTAAAGGTTATGAGCCGCAGCCTCCTCCTGCGCCCAATCCAAGGCGCAGCCCACCAGATCACTCATCTCCACCAAATCTGAGATCTTCAAACCATGAGTCGACGACACGTGTCCTTTGACTCAACTCATCCAAGATTTCAGCAACGGAAAGATCTTCTCTCTGCTACGTGCCGGCTCACAACAGCAGTATGAAGAGTTCTCTCCCTCGATCAGGGCGCAGCATCCATCAGCAACCTCCACGTGACGTCCCCACACCGGCGCATCCTACATGCGCGCATGAGCAGCCAGCCTGCAAAACTATAAATAGAAGGATTATCTCCTTCACACACACACAAGGGACTCACAACACAGAGAGAATCCACAATAGAGAATCACCGGAGAGGCAGTTCTAGACACTCAACGTCTTCCTCCTCTCAGCAAGCTCCAGCACCCAGAGCAATCAACACCTTCAGAGAACCGATAACCGTCGTCAGCCGGTCAACGGAGTCAACGCATTACCACTCGCTCCATTGGCACTAAGGACCCAGCTTAAACAAAAGTGTACTCCTAGGACTACATCTAAGTCCTATATTGTATCACTGTTCTGTTTGTATTAAAATTTCAATCAAAACAATTTTAATGGCAAAGAAGCTGGCGACTCTGCTGGGGACTTCTTTTTCCTCTACCGAGAAGGTTGTGTCACAGGCCGACGACGTGAAGGTGGGCTCCTCCCACAAAACGCTGGTAGTGTGCCTCAATCAACAGGCGAGGAGTTCATTTCTGAAGGAAGTGCGAGTCCTTCGAAGCGGCTGTCGAAGCCGAAGAAGACCCGTGCAGTCTGGGTGCGCAAAGTCGACGCCTCGGGCACCACCGTTGAAGGGGATGCGCCCGTCCAGCCTTCCCTTCCTGCTGACGTCCTCAGCAGTCAAGGTGCGCCCGCTGATGCAGCACATCTCTCGGGGAAGCGTGCGGCTGACCACGTTCCCCAGCCATCTTCCTCTCAAGCGAGGAAGATACGTCGACGGAGCAGGGGCGCAGCCAATGCCCCGCGCATCACTTCTGATGCGCCACAAAGAGCCTCTGTCTTTGACAGACTCACTTGCTGTAATGGCGAGGAGAATTTGGATGCTGAGTACTATGCGCCCCAGCGGGCTGGTACGAAGAAATCCAAGGCGGCACGGGCCATGCGCCATAAACGTGCTATGCCAGCAGCCGGCCAGAGGCACGCGCTTACAATCACGTGCGCTGCCGATGGCAAGCTGTACAAGGTTGACTCAAGTGCTTCTGCACCAACAACGAGTCGACCTTCAAAGTCCTCATCTCGCTTGGGCGCATTCACTGCGTGCACAACCAAGCCGAGAGAGGCAAACTTAGTGGTCTTGAACTCCCGCGCCTCCTCTGGTTGTGCGTTTGAGGTCCGTTCAAGTCACTTCAAATGCTGTGGTTCCCCCACTACTGATCGTGATGCCTGCTTGGTATTAGATCAGGGGGCGCAGCACTCACCCGACCATCCCGGCGCTTGGCCCTGCCATGCGCCTGAGAGGGGTGTGAGGGTAGCACTCTCCTCCAACGACCTGCGCAACGTGATCACTCACAAGCGCCGGTCAGGAGAGTTGACCAATAAGCACGATGCGCCTCTCACGGGGCACACTTATGCAGTGGTCACCATCAACTGCTGTTGCAAGACGGCAGTACCGCCAAAGCAGTCGGTCTTCCAACGGCTACAGTCATCGACACCCCTCCGACATCGCCTTGGGACGAAGGTGTCAGCAGAAGAGGAGCTAAAGGTTGCTTCATGCAACGTGATCTCCAACTCCTCATCTGTCCGGAAGACGACTGCCAATTCCTCGTCTTCATCCAAAAGCCAGCCGAGGAAAACCAAGGCAGCTGTCTCGACCTCTGGAGTGTTCGAAGGCACTCGGTCGAGGAAGAAGTTCTTGGAGGAAGCTGGGGGTAGCCAGACCCTTGTCGAGCCTCCTTTCGAAGACGAAGATGTCCAAAGCACAGCTGCGGCGGATCTTCATCAAGGCAAAGATGGCCTCCCTGAAGCCCCTCAAAATGACGATGTCCTCCAGGACACCGCCGGGGGTAGTGCTGGAAACGAAGAGGCCCTTCAAAACAGAGCTGAGGGCAGTCAGGCCCTTGAAGATGCGCCTGTCGAAGACAAACTCCAGAATGTGGCTGGGGGTGGCCAAACACCAGGGGAAGTGACTCCCCCACATGAGAGCGAGGCTGAGAGTGAAGCCTCAACTAATCCATCCACTTCCGGCCGTGTCATGACAGTATACATGACCGGGGGTGATCTTGAGACTGATGCGCCGCCACAGGATATTGTCCAGCGCATAGACTCGCTAGAGGGAGGACTCAAAACCCTCTCTGCCTCAATGCAAGCACTGACTCAAGCAGTGTTTGAGATGCGGTCGGCCTTGATCAGGACACCTTCAAATGGTCCCGACCCAGGAGCCAATGGAGAGTCGAGTGTGCCCCTCCAACGGACACCCTCAGACACAGAAGCACCCCGGACGTCGGAGCCCTCAAATGCTCCACTACGAGTGGTACCTCCTTCCCCGACTCCTAGCTCCACGGAGGACGTGGTCGAAATGATCAAAGATCTGCGGGAGCGCTTCGAGTCCAAGAACAGGCAGGAGGAGCGCCAGAAGATGGGCATTCCCCAGCCTTATCCCCTTGAGTGGAACAAGGTGGTTTATCCCCCAAAGTATAAACCACAAACACTTACGCCGTATGACGGGAAGGACTCTCCACGACGGTACCTGACGTACTTCCAGTCGCAGACAGGGCATCTTCCGAAGGAGGACGCGCTCCTCACCAGCATCTTTGTTGGGGCCCTGAAAGGGGTGGCGTATGACTGGTACTGCAGCCTCCCCGATAATTCCATATCGTCCTTCGATGACCTGACACGCCTCTTCCTCGACCGCTTCTACGACGGTGGGAAGGACATGACGATGGCGTCTCTCATTGAGATACGCCAGAAGGACAAGGAAACGGTTCGGGCATTCATCGAACGCTTCCGTCAGGCCTGCTTCAGGCTACCTCCAGGCATGCCAGAGCATGCGCTTCTCTCCGCTTGCAGTATGAACATGCTGCCTGCAGTAAAGCTCTGGCTTAACTCTACTCCCCCTCCCGACTGGAGCTCCCTAATCATCAAAGCTGAAGCTGCAGAGAAGAAGGCGGCCAATGCACGTCTTCTGGGTGTTAGCTTTCCCGCCTTTGACGATAAGGGGAAAAAGTCCGCAATCAACAACTCCGGACGAGAAACAAAAGGGAAACAGGCATTGACTGTTAATGCCTCGAAGGGCGCATCTGCGCCTACTCAAAAGCCTCCACTGGCACCGAGACCCAAGGAGGTTTATTCATTCAATGATGACGACACCCTGCAACTCTTTGAGATACTGAAGCAGGGTGACAAGATCAAGCTTCCGGACCCGAAGCGGCCCGATGAAGTCGGGAAAGTGGACAACCCGAGGTACTGTCACTACCATCGGTTTATCGGACACCCGACCAAGGACTGCTACGTCCTCAAAAATTACATCCAGCGCATGATCAATGCGGATGTAATCTCCGTCGACTACGAAGAGAAGACGGTGTCAGCTAATGTGGTGTCACTTCAGTTTGGCACCTTGTCGCCGACTACCACACAAGATGGCGTCGTCCCCATCCCTAAGGCGACAATGGAGGTGGTGAACTTGCCACCCACCCGTGACAATGTGAGTGGACTTGTCCCACTCACCACATCTCGAGGAGAGGTCCTCTGGGTTCACCCCGACCTCGTCTCCGAGGTAACTCAACCGGAGGTACGCCCTACCTCCAAAGCAAAAGGCAGAAAGATCAAGTCTTGCCGCACGGTCTCTTCTTCAACGGAAGAGGCGCTTCCTGTGCAGACGCGTGCACAACAGAACTCCCAGCCCGGTGAAGCTGCCGCCGAAGTGGTGCCTCCTGGCACCATCCCTGAGGAGGGTCCATCCAAACCCTCAGCAGCCAATAAACAAAAGCAAGTGGAGGCCCGTTTCGACAGACCTCTACGAAAAGAAAATGCTTCGGGGCTAGCCAAGCCCCACAATTTTGATATTCTGGCACAACTGGCCAGTACTCCTGCACGCTTGTCTTTGTTCGAGCTCCTGCGTCTCTCCAAGGACTCCCGAGAAGCTCTCTGCGAAGCTCTGAAGGATGCCGAATCCTTTCTCTGTCAAATCAAGCAGCCTGAAGACCTCCCAACTACTTGTGCACACTGTCATTGTGTGGATGAAGTTATCCCAAACATAACTTTCACCCAACAAGACATGCTGCTCAAGCATCACCGACATAACCGACCGTTGTATTACACAGGGTACATCGGTTCGGTAAAGGTGAGCAGGATTCAGATCGATCCGGGGTCTTCCCTAAGCATCATTCCAAGGCGCTGCTATCAAAGCTGGGGATCCCAATGTACCGGCTGGCGCCCTCCAATACGACCATCAGTGGCTTCAACGCTAGCAAGAGCGAGCCACTGGGCAAGATCCGGCTGAAGTGTCACATCGGCAGTCTTAAAACTGAGGTGACTTGTTATGTGGTGGATGCCGAGATCAGCTACAACATCTTACTCGGACGACCATGGTTATATGAGTACATGGTGGTGCCCTCCTCGCTCCACCAATGCATGAAATATGTATCCACCAACGGCATCATCCGGACGGAGTTTGCAGATATCGATCCCTTCAAAGGGATTGAGGCCTACTTCACCGATTCCGACTTGTACAAGCCACTTGACGAGGAGGAAGCCAACGACGCCGATGATGAAGCAGAGACGGCAATAGAGCCGGACTTGGAGCCCGAAATGACTCCCGATGCCCCCTTGAAAATCCGATTGAAGGGCAAGCCTCCCCAGAAGGCGCCTCCAATAAGCATCAAGCTATCAGGGAAAGCACCGACTCACGAAGCTCCCCTGAAGATACGCCTCAAGGGAAAGCCACCTCAAGCAGCGGCTCCCCTGGTGGTAAAATTACAAGGGAAGGTGCCACTCATCGGAGGCGCAACCGAGGCACCTCTCAAGGTGCGTCTTAAAGGCAAGCCGCCGCAGTCATCCAAAATGCCGGAGAGGGCTCACATAACCCTCTCAGACCCCAAAGTCAGAGCGGTGGAGGACTCTCCTGATCCGGCCCCAGTGCTTACAGATGAGGAGCTTGGCGAATATATCTCTGCTGATGTAGACGCACCCTCCTTAGACAATGTAATCCCAAGGGATAAAATCTCGTACTTTATCAATAATAGAGTGTCTTTCAATTATTCTTGTCTTCCACACTGGAATGCCATGTATACATTAGACAACGCTCTACGGTCGTTGCAAACACAAATAACGACCGTCCACCATAATCGAGTGGCCCCGTCTCAAGGAGTCTTCATAATCCCTCTACGAAGCCGAGACGAAGGCACCATCATCTCGGGCAAAGTCGAGCGTCATCAGGACCTCCCGTCAATCGAGCCCGAACCTGATACCGGCAGAGTACAAGTCTATCGGTACACGGATACGGCAAAGCGCATCATCCAAAAGATGGGCTACGACCTGAAAAGCAATAAAGGCCTAAACTACGGCAAGGGTCGGCATCTCCCTGTCCGGCTTTCGATGCCCAATGGAAAGCCACAGGATTACTACAATCGGACTCGACGGGGGTAGGCTATGTCACGCCGCTATCAACTCCAGAGAGTTCAGACGCAGAAGACATAGAACATTCCCACTCGTCTGAAGCATCGACGTGGGATTCCGATACCAGTATCGGATCAGTCTTTAGGAAAGTGCTGTCAGCTAACATGACATCGGCACAACCTCAGAAAGATGAAGGCGAAGACCAACCGCCGGAACCCTTCGAAGAGGAACCCTGGGCTCAACGCCTAGGAGAACAATGGGAGTCTCGTTTTGAGTTACGAGAACCTCCCACCGAAGACGAAGTCGAGCAGATCGACCTCGGGGATGGGTCTTCTTCTAAATCCATCTTTATCAGCAAAAGCTTGGAAGGAGAAGACCGAGAATCTTTAGTCCAACTGGCTAAAGAGTATATTGACGTCTTCGCCTGGAGCTACGAAGACATGCCGGGTCTCGATCCACAGATCGCGATGCATAGGTTGAACATCTTACCAGATGCCAAACCTATCAAACAACAACAGCGACGCTTCCGCCCGGACATCATGAATGCCATCGATCAGGAGGTGGACAAGCTCTTGACCAGTGGCTTCATCCGTGAGGAACAACACCCGGACTGGGTAGCCAACGTCGTCCCTGTCACCAAGAAGAACGGGAAGATACGAGTCTGTATCGACTTCAGGGATCTCAACTCTGCTTGCCCGAAGGATGAATTCCCGCTCCCAATCACCGATGTAATGATCGACAACACAAGTGGCTTTGAACGCATGTCCTTCATGGATGGGTATTCAGGCTACAATCAAATCAAGATGTTCCCCGATGACGCAAAACACACGTCATTCAGGACTCCGAAAGGTGTTTTCTGCTACACAGTAATGCCCTTCGGCTTGAAGAATGCCGGTGCAACATACCAACGAGTGATGAGTACCATCTTTCGTCAACATCTTCGCAAGACAGTTGAGTGTTATGTTGACGACATCGCAGTCAAAAGCCGCCTCAAAAGAGATCACCTACAGGACCTGAGGACGGTCTTTGATCTCATGCGGGCACATCAACTCAAAATAAACCCCGCTAAATCCTTCCTGGGGGTTTCTAGCGGCAAATTCTTGGGCTTTGTCATCACGGCAAAAGGCATTCATGTCGATCCCGAGAAGACTAAAGCCATCCTCAACATGGACCCTCCGAAGAACCTTCGAGAACTTCGGGGCTTACAGGGACGTCTGGCATACATCCGGAGGTTCATAGCAAACCTCTCCGGTAAATGTCAACCCTTTACTCAGCTCATGAAGAAGGGAGTCTCTTACGTCTGGACAGAGGAGTGCCAAAAGGCTTTCGACGACATCAAGGCTTACTTGACAAGCCCGCCAGTCTTAGTGGCACCTGTCGCCGGCAAACCATTCCTCCTCTACGTCCGTGCCATGGATCATTCCCTCGGCGCTTTACTGGCTCAAAACAGCGATGCAGGCTACGAGCAAGCAATCTACTACCTCAGTCGAACACTCATCGGGGCCGAACACCGGTACAACCCCGTTGAAAAGGAGTGCTTGGCTTTGGTGTTTGCCATTCAGAAGACTCGTCATTACGTCTCGGGCCAGACAATTCACGTCATCTCTCGAGTCAATCCACTCAGAGTTCTCATGACGAAGCCAGGGTCATTAAACTCCCAGCTGGCTATATGGGAGATCCTACTAACGCCATACAACATGGTGTTTGTCCCGTAGAAGGCGGTCAAGGGTCAGGCTCTAGCTGACTTTTTAGCTGCACACCCCATCCCAGAATCTTTAAAACTCTATGAAGACATCCCGGATGAAGTCCAAGAATCAAACGTCACTGAAGGAAGCCCCGTTTGGCGGATGTTCTTCGATGGCGCTTCAAGAACGGGCCCCAACGGCCAAATCATCACAGGAGTGGGGGTAGTCTTGGTCTCCCCCGATCAGCTGGTCATCCAGCGCGCATACTCTCTTTCGAAGCCGTGCTCCAACAATGTTGCTGAGTACAACGTACTCGTCATGGGACTCCAGCTAGCACAACAGCTGGGGGTGGATCATCTGGAAGCCTACGGCGATTCGAAACTCGTCGTAAACCAGATTCGGGGGCAATACGAGGTTCGCCATGAAGATTTGATCCCTTACCATGAAGTTGCATTGAACATCATTTCAACCTTCACTGGGTTCTTCATCGAACATGTACCCCGTCTACAAAACTTGGAGGCTGACGCTCTGGCTGGCCTCGCAGCCTCATTGGCCGTGCCCCTTGGGACTCAACACTATGTCACGGTAACTGGCCGAGACTTGATTTGTCCCAGAAACAACCTATGTTTGCAAATGGCTCACGCCGTACCGACAAACACCGATGTTAATGTCCGAGACTGGAGATTCCCGTTCATCGACTTCGCCGTCTACGGAATCCTTCCGAAAGACCCGAAGGAAGCCGTCTCAGTCAGGAGATGCTCTCTTCGATTCTACTACGATACAGCCACTAAAATGCTGTACCGACGCTCCTTCGACGGGCTTCTCCTTCGATGCCTGTCTAACGAAGAAGCGGCCGAAGCTCTTCGAGAAGCTCATGACGGAACTTGCGGAGCTCACCAACCAGGTCCTAAGTTGCAAGATCGACTGCGACGTATGGGCTACTACTGGCCAACCATGGCCGCCGACGCAGTGGAATATGCTAAGAAGTGCCATGCATGCCAACTTCATGCAGACTTCATACATACACCGTCTGAACCTTTACATCCTACAGTCGCCTCCTGGCCATTCGAAGCCTGGGGCATGGACATTGTAGGACCAATCACCCCTCCTTCATCAAGAGGACATCGTTTCATCCTGGCCATCACCGATTACTTCTCCAAATGGGCGGAAGCAGTCCCACTAGCGGAAATAAAAAGCTCCAGGGTGGTCAGCTTTATCAAACACCATATCATTTACCATTTCGGAGTACCCAGGCGAATCATTCATGACAATGGTCCCCAGTTCATCAGCCACATTTTCAGCAGGTTCTGTGACAAGAATCGTATTCAAAACGTGGCCTCAACCGCCTACAATCCAGCAGCAAACGGATTGGCCGAGGCATTCAACAAAACTATCGTCAGGCTGCTCAAAAAGGTCGTGTCATCCAACAAACGCGACTGGGACGAAAAGCTCGGCGAATGTCTTTGGGCCTACCGTACAACGATACGGACCCCAACAGGCAACACACCATTCTCCCTGGTCTACGGAAGTGAAGCGGTACTGCCTCTCGAGATCCAGATCCCCTCACTTCGAGTAGCGATCACAAACAAACTCACAGAAGAAGACAATCAACGTCGTCGTCTGCGGGAACTGGAGGCACTTGACGAAAAGCGTCTCCTAGCTCAACAACGCATCGAACTTTACCAAGCCCGTATATCACAGGCTTTCAACAAGAAGGTCAAGCAAAGAACTTTCCAAGTTGGCGACCTGGTTTTAGCAGTCAGAAGGCCAATGGTGTTAACTCACAAGACACCAGGGAAGTTCGAGCCCAAATAGGAAGGACCCTTCATCATTGAGACGGTATACTCAAACGGTGCTTACCGCCTCGCCAAACCCAATGGGGACTTGTTCATGATGCCCATCAACGGCAAGTTCCTAAAGAAGTACTATTCTTGACATCCTCCAAGACATGTATTTCCCCAAACAACCTCTTTTCACAAAATCAAACGCTTCCGGAACCCAGCTGTTCCGTGGCATCCTTCCGTAGAAAGATAACCACGTCCACATTACCTCTGAGTTGTCTCTCTACATCCTACAAAGCGGAACCTTACATTTTGTGAGCTTACGCTATCCTTCATGTTTACCACGTCCACATTACCTCTGAGTAAACATTCCGTACAAACAACTCCTGTGTTGTTGTACATTGATTGCAGAACTTCCACGTCTACATTACCTCTGAGTTGTTCAGCGTATCCCCCAGGATCATTCCTACCACGTCCATAAATACCTCTGAGTAGGAAGATTCTATCATTTGAACCTAATGATTGCCATGTCCACATTACCTCTGAGCAAACATGTTGGTTCCTTCAAACTTATTATCTGTATCTAAAAACCAAGGTGCGCAAAAGATAATAGGTCCACATAAATCATCAAGTTCATGAGATCAAAAATGAACACATCACAAAAAAAAAGAGATAGTGTATTTCTTTATTTTTCAAAAAAAAAGGGAGTACAGAAATACGCTATTTCCCCAGCAAGAGTTGCAAAAACACATAAAAAGAAGAGAAACTACAGTCCCCGATCCTCTCCAGGGTGGGATGAGAGTTCTCTGACTCGACGTCTCAGGTCGGCAGTGCGAGTTTCCACAGTCGCCTGGACTCGGAGCTCGGCTTCTTGACGCATTAATCCGACAGCCTCAGCGGAAGTTTTACTCTCATACTTCTCATCAAGCTGTCGTCGCTGCTGAGCCAAAGCAAGGGTCCACTGAGTAAGAGCCGCTTCCTCCTGCTTGAATGCCACGTGTTCAGCCAGGACACGATCAGCGTCTAGTTGAAGTTGGGCCCGCTGGTCTTCAAGACGGCGCATCTGAGCATCAACCTCTGCGATGTTAGCGTCCACCGCAGCCCGCTTCTCCGTCGTCTTCTTCATAGATTGAGACAACTGCTCCACCGCAGTCTCAATCCCAGCCACTTCACGCTCCTAACTGCTCACATCGGCTCGATGGGAAGCCTCGATTTCAGCAATCAACTTCCCTATCTCTGCATCTATCAAGACAGAGAGGTCATTTCGTTGGATGTGCTGCAGTTCCGCGAGTCGCTCGTCCAGCTCAATCACCGAAACCTCCAGAATTTCGGCCATATGGTCATGGCCTTGGTGAATGCGGATCAGCTCGATACAAGGCATTGCCAAAGCTTTTGCTGTCGCAAAGCTCCCCTTGCCATCCATCATTGCAGATACACCTTTCTCCAGCATTTTGTATACTCCCTCGACGAGGAACTTCACATACTCGTCGGCATCCGCCAGCACCTGCAGCGTCATAACAGGAGTTGGGGGAGCTACTATAGTTTGCGGACCGGAGGAAGATTCGCCAACCTCGATCTGAAAGGTTTGAACCTCGGCAGCAATAGGCTCTTCATCAACAGGGGCCAGACTGCTAGCCCGAGGAGCCGAAGGAACAGAAGGAGCCGGCACATGCGTCGTGATAGTATCCCAAGTGGAAGGAGCAACAGAGGGTTCCACACCCTTACCCTTCTCAAGCCCGGAGAAATTACCGACGTCGACGGCCACCTCTTCTACCCCCGACGTTCTATCAGCATCAGCTACCTCCCCCGGCAAAATGGGGAGATCAACATTTATCTCCTGGCCAGCCCCAGGAGACAAGACCGGCAGAAGGGTCTCATTCTTCTCAAGTCCCTCTACAGGGACAAAATCTGTCGCTACCGCCTGATCGGTAGCCATCTCTATGTCCATGGTTGAAGCCAAGGAAGGATTTGGCAATGATTCAGCCGACCTTCCTTCATCATGACAAGGAGGGGAATCAACCCTCTCCTCTATTCTCACTGCTTCTGCTGCCCCCACAACAGACTCCTGCAGCTCCGGAGCGATGTCATCGGAAGATGATGAACTCCATTCCTCTTCATCACCAGGAAGCTGCGCACTTGCTAAACCTTCGATATGTGAAGTCTCCGCTGTGGCCTTCGTCACCTCGGAAGCTGCTGCACCCTCAGGTTCCCTCCTGACATAACCCGGGGATACCGGAACCTCCACGATGACAGTATCCTCCGGATCTTCCTCCATGAGAGACATCATTGTCGGCGGGATACGCACTCCAGACGAGCTCGCCATCTCTTCTCGCCTACTCCCACCCGACTTTGGGGTACGAGGTTTTCTTTTTAGTGGCTCCTACAAAAGAAGATGGGGCCTCGTAAGTAGCGGAACCAAAATCAGATTTAGTAGGATGTCCTTACCTCTTCGGACGTCGAATCCGATGACACCGTCGGTAACGATGCCTTTTTCCGCTTCTTCGACACAAGAGATTCAGCCCCTGTATCTGTACATCGTTTCGATCGATCGCCCGAGGGTTCTGCTTGTGATGCGGAGGGGGCACTCCGTTGACCCACCCCTGACGGACGATGCGACCGGGCCTTCACTGGCGTATCCCCAGTCGCTGCTAACTGGGTGCCTGCGATAAGGCTGGTCTCTCTGTCATATCCGGAGGGCGGGGCAGCCATAACACAGTAAAATTTGGCGGCCGAGTAAAGAATGGGCGGCCGCGGATCGGGGACGGGCAACGTAAAACGAGCTCCGGTACATCCGATATTATAGTAATGCCAAGCTCGTGCACCATCCAACAAACTTCCAACATACCCCAGGGTAATACTGGGGTTATCCAAGATCATCTGAGCATAACCAAATTGCCGCGCAAAGCGGCTCGGCAAGTACGGTTCCAGGTAGCACTGATTCCTGTTCTGGTACACCAGATGGGACGGCCGGATACTTTGCAACCAGCGAAATCTCCATTGAGGCAGAGTGGTGGTACCTTCGCCCAGGTCCCTTAAATCCTCGTTAGCCTCAAAACCCAAATAGATGGGACCAACTTTGGTGATCTCCCAACCCTGAAGACGGGATAAAACCTTTCTACAAACCGGGACACCAGTATGTGACCAGCTCCTCCGATGGAAACGACAAAGGAATGCATCTCCAGCCTTATAATCTCCTTCCAAGCCTGGGCTCATCACACTGGGATGATGCAGAATCAGCCATCCCATCAAATAGTGAAACGGCAGTTCGGCGTGCGGGAAGTTATTTTTTCTGCCTCTATCATGAATCACATTTCCAGCAAACTCTCGCAAACCTCGCTGCAGGTTACATACCATTGCGGGGAGGAGAGCCAAGCGCTGGCCGAAGACCAATTTTACGGCTGACAGGATTAAGTTTCGAGTCACCCTCTCGACGGCACCGGATCCACCTGCGAACACGCAATCCCGGAGCCATATCATCAGATAGGCGACCAAAACCGCCTTGGATGACATTGGATAAGCAAGGTGCCAGAAGCAGCTGTAGGAGCGTGCATCTGACTACTGGTCTTCATTTCCTCGGGGATTCTTCTCCCCTAACGTGCTCATTTCGGACAGCACCTCGCTACGAGAGAGCGCCGGCGGAGTAGAAAACTTCGAAGAATCCTCTTTGTCTTGTCTAAAGACATAATCTCTCCAAGCGGTCACATGGGACTGCGACCCGCTTTTATCCCTTTTCTGCACATAGTAATGATGACTCGCCACTTCCTTGAAGACGGCCGTCATCTCATCAGCTCTGTCCCCCAGGACATGAAGTTCCTCATTGGTTGGAAAGTACTCTTCATAGGGCTCCGACCCCCAAGGGAGTTTAGACACCTCATACATCTCATGAAGTGCGAGCCCTAACTCCCCTACCGGAGTAAAGAAGGTCCCGGTATGAATATCAAACATCTCCAGGAGTGCGAGGAACATGTGCCTATTAAGGTCAACACCCGCCTGGGTAGCACGGATCGCGGCAGTCAACCCGATCTCTCGGAGCTCAGTCCGAAATCGCGACAAGATCCAGAGCGTCAGTTTATCCCATTTGGAGACGTAATGGCACCAACCCTCCACCAGAAACTCTTCTGTCGGGTAAGAGCGTTCCATCAAAAACATACGATGTGTAAAAGTTGAAGCACTATAAACAAGCGTATCAATGGGTACATCACTGTAGAGGCTCCCAGGACGTAAAGTCCGCCAAGTGTAAGAAGACCCAGACCGTACAACGGTCAAAGCATCCCTTTGGTCGGAAGTAGAATCAATTTGGATGACACCAGTCACCGCTCCCCCCTGAGAAGGGGTAAGCTCCCAAGACATCCTCTTCTGGGAAACAAGGCGACAGAAGGACGTCAAAGGCCACTGACGTTCAAGTTGCTTAACAGTCATATGCACTCCATTCGCAGTAAAGAACCAGTCCTCCTTGACCTTCAGCACTGACGAGTCAGTAGAAGTGAGACGGTCTCCAAACAGGAACTCAGGCTTCAGGAAGGTCACTTTATCAGATGTGGAAGATTTAATGACTCCACGCTCCATCATCCGTTTGAGGAACCAATGCTGCTGTTCACGGATTAGGGTCATTCTCTCAGGAGGCTGATCCAGCATAAGAGCATCTTGAGCAGGGTTTATCACTTCCTCGTTATGCTCTACTCCCATTTGGTTGAAGGCAGCCTCCAAGAAAACTTCACTCAAAAGCGGGATTGCCATCGACACTAGCAAAAGATCAGAAAAAGTCAGAAGAGAACACACAATGTGTCTAAAGGAGAAAACTGTGGCGCATCATCAGGGATTGAACCCATGCGCATGGCCTCGGCGCATCATCAGGGTTTGAACCTATGCGCGTCAGCAGTATAGCCTCGGCGCATCACCAGGGTTTAAACCCATGCGCGTCGGCGGGCAAAGACCGCGGCACATCATTAAAGACTCAAGGCCTATGTGCGTTGGCGTACGGACAATGAGACTTACCAACGACCTCCGGCCGAACTTCGACAGGCGACGGGGAACGACAGCCGCCGCAACTTCCGCGGACTCCTTCGCTTTCTCCTTCCCCTTGTCGGCAGCACCGCGAGGAGTCTTGGAAGCCATTCTCTCGAGGAAGGAGAGGTTAGGGTTTTTCTAAAGAAGCAGAGGCACAGAGAAGAAGAACCCTTTCTCTCTCCAACTCTTACCTATTTATAGGGCTTGGTCGTACGCGTGAACAGATGACGTGTGATCTCAGCCGTCGCCTCGGGTTCTGTGCAAGGATAGCAGCAAATAAAACCAAAAGATCATCATTAATCTTTTCGGTTACCGAGGCACCATCATCATTAACTGAGAAGAGCATGCGCCCGAACAGGCATGCGCCCAGAAATCATGCGCCCTGACCTCCATGCTTCTTATTCAAAGTATTCCAAAACTTATTCAAAAGTTTTGAAAACTTTGAAGGGGGTCTTGTAGAAGCATGGAATTTTACAACCAGAAAGCCCATACGCCAGACACTACATGCGCTAGAACTCAGACGAAGAACTTCACAGCAAGATCAATAAAGATAGTCATTCGAAAGAAGACTTATATATACAGAAGTCTATTACATGTCTAAGAAAAGGTTGTACAAAGGAGAATTTCTACAAAGGAAAGATCCTAAGTCTACAGCCAGCGGCTACCACGCGCCTCCAGATAATCGCAGCAGCCACCATGCGCCATCAGTCAGGCACAGCAGACATCATGTGCCTCCAACCAGGCGCATCCTACCATATCTTCAGCAGCCCAGTTATGCGCCGCTCTTCCAGCCAGGATCACCGGATAAGTGCTTCCACAAAGCATTTAACCCTCTGGCTGGAACCAAGGAAGAGAGGAGCACGGCAAAGCTGTGGCCAGGGGAGGCTTCGAAAGAGCCTCCAAAGCCCAAGGAAGACTGTGATCGAAATCATGGCATAAGGAAGCTCTCAACACAACCAGAGTGGGCGACACCCATTTTGAAAGAAGAGAAAGCCAAGCACCGCCATTCCGATCTACGGCTCTTCCTGAATAACGGAGACAAGGCCCGAGCATCCCTATCTTTGGATGCAACAGGCACCTTCCGCCTGCCTCGGAAGCCCTCGACTCCGTCTTTTGGATGTAACAGTCACCTTCAAGTGCATCGAAGACAACACAGCGTCTCATCTTTACCCTCGGGAGCACTTCGTCAACAGAATGCACCCGCATGTTCAAGTTCATATTGGAAGTACGTGAGGGAATGAGAAGCAAATCTTCTCTCCATGCCACTATTTATAGGCCGGGCAGATCAAACCCATGCGCCAAGTGGATGGCCCTCCGAATTCCGTGCAATGAATTTACGTTAAATGGATGAACCGGACGCCTCGAATTCAGCCAAACGGCTATTCATAGCACTCGAAGAGCGAGACAGCCGCATCATTAAAAGACATGTCCGATGCGCCAGCCAGACAGCGCATCACACGGACGCGCCCTTCGGCATCAGGCGCATCACACAGACGCGCCCTACAGTACTCGGCGTATTACAGAGGGTGCACCCCCACACATCTCCATACCGAGTGGAACGCCAACCGACGCGTCCACTCAGCTGTCCATCGAACGTCACCAACATTAAATGCTGAACTGACAGAGTTGGCAGCACGTCTCCCAAAGTCTGAACAGTTGACAGCTTTTTCAGAAAACGAAACGTCGACAACGTCAGCATCATCATGACTTTATTTCGACGGCTACTGCCACGTGGCCACTCCACCAACAGCATGCGCCTCTACGGCCATGCGTCCAAATCAGTATGCGCCTCAAAAGCCATGTGCTCCAGACTGCTCTCTGATCCCGAAAGACAGAAGGAAAGTCGCCTGCATGCGCCTCAAAAGCCATGCGCCCCAAATGGTTTGTAACTCCTAAAGGTTATGAGCCGTAGCCTCCTCCTGCGCCCAATCCAAGGCGCAGCCCACCAGATCACTCCTCTCCACCAAATCCGAGATCTTCAAACCATGAGTCGACGACACGTGTCCTTTGACTCAACTCATCCAAGATTTCAGCAACGGAAAGATCTTCTCTCTGCTACGTGCCGGCTCACAACAGCAGTATGAAGAGTTCTCTCCCTCGATCAGGGCGCAGCATCTATCAGCAACCTCCATGTGGCATCCGCACACCGGCGCATCCTACATGCGCGCATGAGCAGCCAGCCTGCAAAACTATAAATAGAAGGATCATCTCCTTCACACACACACAAGGGACTCACAACACAGAGAGAATCCACAACAGAGAATCACCGGAGAGGCAGTTCTAGACACTCAGCGTCTTTCTCCTCTCAGCAAGCTCCAGCACCCAGAGCAATCAACACCTTCAGAGAACCGATAACCGTCGTCAGCCGGTCAACGGAGTCAACGCATTACCACTCGCTCCATTGGCACTAAGGATCCAGCTTAAACAAAAGTGTACTCTTAGGACTACATCTAAGTCCTATATTGTATCACTGTTCTGTTTGTATTAAAATTTCAATCAAAACAATTTTAATGGCAAACAACCCCCTTGTGTCTTCTCACCCCCAACAAATTCTAAATTTCGAGGACGAAATTCTTTTAAGTTGGGTAGGATGTAAAACCCCTAAATTTCTACTATATTTTATCGATTTGGTACTGATTTAAATTTTTTTTGTATTGTACGTCGCATAGTCGTTTTGTACGTTGTGCGCAAAACGACGTATTTCGTAATTGATCGTCGAGTACGAATATGGACGAGCGTACATATTTTTAAAAATATTTTAATTTTAATTTTTATAGTTCAAAATAATTTATATAATAAATACTTTGCTATCATACAAGAATTGCTAAGTTTGTTCTTTTCATTTTAAAGGCCCTTCAACTGGTAATTAAATAATATTTTTATTGTATACTAGAAAAATATATTTATGTAAATATTATTTGTGCATACATATATCATAATTATTTATTACCTTATTTTTAGATAAATAGTGTAATTTTTGAAATTATTATTATTAGCATTTTTGGAAAACATATTTTTGAAATATTTGTGAGAATTTAAATTTTGATTTGATTCCATGGATACATTTAAATAGTAAACTAATATCTATATTTGAAATTGATTTTATTTTAAACTAAAAGAATTTAATTAGATTTAATTGGATTTGTATTTGAATTGGATTTGATTGATTTTTAAATTAGTACTTGAATTATCTAAATTGGGTTTTAAATAGTCCTAGTCCATATCCAATTGGGAATTTCCACATCCTATAAATAGGCAGATACTCCTCCATTATTTCTCCACAATTATTCTTCCACAAATTTCACCACAAACGTGCAGTGCATCGTGTCCGTGTCCCCTACCCCATCCACTATTTATCTTCTTATATAAATACATAAATTTTTCGCGTTCGACAACCCCGGACGCCAACCCATCCCGTGTCTCGCAGGACACTTCTTCCAGCCCCTCCTTTGTTGTGTCGGACACTCCCGATACGAAAAAACTAACCCGACACACACCCAATCCTAGTCTACATCCGCCATGCCACTGCCTCTGCCACAGCCCCTCGACCAGCCATCAACATCCGCATCTCCACCTAAACTCAGCAATACCACCCCGACAAATCGGCAATCGCCGTGGCCAACCCCCACGACCAGCCACTCCTACGAACCACGACCAGCGCCCCATTGCCCACCGGAAACCCTAGTCCACCGTCACCCCGACCACTCCGGTCGTCCCTGATAAACCAACCGCAACCACCGCCACCAGAAATTGCCAACACCCAAACCCCTTCCAAAAATTTAAACCACTACCAACACCCTTACCTCGTCGGAGCTGCACCGCCGTAGGTTTCCGCTGCCCTAAGGACCAGCACTGCCTTCCCTCTCCGCAAGCTGAACCTGGCCCCGGTCCCTGACCCGCAGCGCCAACGAACGTCGCTTGCCTCCGTGCCGAGTCGGGTCGCCCAGATCCGGCGACCCAGCCGTGCCCGGCCGTCTCCCTCTTGCCTCGCCGCGCTCTCTCCTCCGCACCTCCCTCTCTCCACCCTTTCTTCGCCTCGCCGAACTGGACACCCGCGCCTGGCCACCCGTTTTCCTCCGCCGTGCCGGATCTCCCTCTCCTTCTCTCTTCTTCCGCTCGCAGCCCGCTCCTTCCGCCGCGTGGCCGCCTTCTCTCCGCCGCCTCTTCCTTCCTCCCAGCCCCCCGACCAGTCCTCCGCCGGTGACCTAAATTTCTCCGCTCCCCTTTTTCCTTTATCAGCAAAGTTTTTGTTGTTGTTTCATCTGTTGTCTCTCTCTCCCTCGGGAAAGAAGACACGAATACAACTCTTGTTTTTTCATTTATTATTTTTTTTATTATGTTTTTAATTGTTTTCATTTGTTTTCTTTATAGTTATTTTTGTAATTTTAGTAAACAGTTGATTACCAATTGTGTTTTTAGTTTTTCTTTCAAATATATGGTAACCTAATTAGCATTACTAATTGTAGTAATGTATTTCTAAATTTTGGGAGATTTATAGAGCCCTAATATTAATATATTTATGAAAAATATGTTATATGATTATTTTAGGGTACTTAGATATATATATTTTGACCTATAAATTATTACTTGGCAGAAGATAGTTGGTATCACTAAAATCACTTTGCTAGATTTTAGTTCTTCTAAATTTTTTTTATATACAATAAGTTTCAAGTAATTGTTTTGACCCTAGATATACAGTTTTTTTTTTGGGTTCTTAATATTTTCAAATATTTTTCTAAATTATTTTTATTAATAGTTTTCTATCTATAAATTTTTTTTGTCAACCTTAAAATTTTTAGCCTAAAAACGATTTTTTTAATATATTTTCATGTATTTATCCAAAATGATTTTTACTAAATAATATTTATTTCAAGTATTTATATAAAATATTTTTACTAAATAAGTATTTTACTGAAATATCGTTTCTGTCAAAAATTAATTTTTCGAACTTAATGTCTTTAGCCAAAACAGATTTTCTTAACTCTTATTTCATATGTTTTTATCGATGTATAAAAGAAAACCCAAATCTAATATTATGATTACTTTTCTAAAGTTATATAATTATTATTCAATTCCTTTATTCCTCCGTCCATGACCAGCACGATTACTTCCGTTTCCTCACCAATTCTGTACTCCCATATGTCTACCTTAACTAATTTGACCCTTCTGGACCCAATGGGACTGTCCGTGCCACCATCTGAGATCACCTTGCATAGTTGTTGCACTAAAGTCGCAGATCGTGCCACTTTGATCATTGCAGTACGCAAGGCGTCCTACCAGGCAAGACACCTTGCCTTCACTGTTTAATTTCTTGCTCAATATTATGCATGTTTTAATTATTGTCCTTTCAAAACCATATGTAGTTGCAAATTATTATATTTTAGTTTTTTTATGCATTTAGCCTAGAGTTAAGGGACCACCTTTGTTTGTGTCGCATTCATGGGCCTGTTTGCCATGAAATATAAAAGAACAGAACAATTATCGGAGGACCGGACTTTTACTTCACGTTACAAACTCGCTTGTACAAAGAAAGCCTAGGGACGAAAACCTAGGTACAGCAGTCTAAGTACAATTGTTTATTTTAGATTCTGGGGGGTGACGATAGAGGCTCGGGAAGGCGACGACAGCCCTGCCTTACTCCTTGGACGATCGGTATGCAGCCTTGGCTCCAGTGAAGAGATGGTTGGCGTTGATGAAGAAATGCTTTCCTTGATCTCCCTCTATTATTCTTCTGGCTTCTCTCTCTCTCTCTCTGTATATTTTTCTCTCTGATTATTGGGAGTCTCTCTGTGTATGCGTATTTTTCTCTGATGTTCTCCTCAAGTGAAAGGCACCTTGCTATTTATAATAGTGGGATGTGATCATTAGGGTTGCCAATGATTAGCTCTTGGAGAGGCGACAGCCCGTAGATTGGTCAATCCAGGTCGTTCAGTTTTGATTGTGATAAATCCGAGCCATCGAGTGTAGATTACACCAAATCCCATTAGCAGTTAATGCTGATTGGAATAAATCTTCCTCATAATGATCTTCTGATGTCTGCGAATAAATTAAATTTATTCTCCTGCCACGTGTCCCAGATTATTAGGATTTGACCCAATCTTTGATGGTAGTAAATATGAGAAATTAATCGGCTTAGGACACGTGTCCTAGGAGCCACTGGGGAATCTGAACCATATGACGAGTGAGCCGCATATGACTTTGGGCCGCATAGGGTTAAGGCCACGTGTCAGGGCTGTCTGGGTAGTGGCCCTCCCTTGAGCCTTTGAACCACAGGGAGGTAATCATTGTGAGCCGCATAGGGATACATCCACCTGAGCCGCATGGAGATGATCCTCTTGAACCGCATGAGAAGTTTTTACTTGAGCCGCATAAGGCTTCCTCGGCCTGAACCGCATAGGATGGATTCACTTTGAACCGCATGAGAAGTTCTTCGCTCAAGCCGTATGAGGCTTTCTCGGCCTGAGCCGCATAGGATGGATTCACTTTGAACCGCATGAGAAGTTCTTCGCTCAAGCCGCATGAGGCTTCCTCGCCCTGAGCCGCATAGGACGGATTTACTCTGAACCGCATGAAGTGCTTTGTTCGAGCCGCATGAGGCTTTCTCGGCCTGAGCCGCATAGGACGGATTCACTCTGAACCGCATGAGAAGTGAGCCATATACGAACGCCCACGTGGCAAGGCCACGTGGCATTTTTATGGCTCTCGGGAGATTTGTGTCAGAGATCTCTTTTCTCTTCCCTAGAGATTCGTCATTATGACAGAGTCATAATTACTTTTTTCTGTGTCAGGGCTGTCACTTTTTCAGAGTTGTCAGCCGTCAAACAATTAATGCGAGAGGGCAAAGGAGAGGACTGTCCTGCCACGTGTCTTTTTGAGCTGTATGGGATGTCTTGGATCGCATAGCCCCTTATGCCGCATGACTCTCCGAGCCGCATAGACTTTCTGAGCCGCATGGAATTCTTCGGCCGCATGAGTCATTCTCTTTAGTATTTTCCATGCTTCTACAAGACCCTCTTCAAAGTTTTCAATTTGCAAAATTGAAATACTTTGAATAAGAAGCATGACTGTGTTCTTCTAGCCGCATATGAAATCCTGACCGCATAGAGATCTTGGCCGCATAGGTTGTTCAGTCGCGTAGGTGGTTCAGCCGCAGGGGACTGTTCAGCCGCATAGCTTCTCGCTACGTGTGCGGGTCTTTAATTGCCTCATTCGTTTCAACGCCGTCTTTGTAGGGGGGAATCCCAAGGGTCAGCTCATTAAATCTTTCGGATTTGACTCCTTGGGTGAATCTTGGAGACGAAACCCAAGGAGTCGGTTTCGTTCTTCATGAGTCGGTCATTGGCCCACGTGTCCTCCTTCTCCCGTTTTCCTATAAATAGGAGGAGTTTTGAAGAGAGAGAAGGCTTCTTTACTTTCTTTCTTCTTCCTCAGACCTTCCATATCTCGATTGCCCTTCCTTTCTTCGATAATTAATGGCTCCCAAGAAGACCGTGGCAGCAAAGGACAGGAAGGCGGCCTCCACTTCCGCCTCGGCTGCGGCTGCTACTCTGCCGGTCGTCGTACTTGATGTTCATCCTGACGTTCGCCCCCCTATTACTGGTAAGGACAATGTATGAGTTAAAGAACCCCAATTGCCATGGCTACGTCGCATACTTTATGCACGAGCCTTTGTAAATCGTATGTTCGCCCTACGGCTGAGCTGCGAGCCGCATAAGAAACCACTGTGTCTGTATGTGCGCCTTGTCGGCAAAGCCGTATAAGTGATGCTAAACTGCGGAGCCGCATTAGCGTTCTTCTGAACTCGCACCGTATGAGGCTTTTTGGAGCCGCATAAGACTTATGAGAGCTTCATGGGGCCACATGGATGTTTTCTTGAGCCGCCTGGGGTTTGAAAGCACCCAATCAGTTCTTTTCATCCCTCTGTTTAACTTACTTTTCTCTGTCTGTTCTTCAGCGAATCTGCCGGTTAATGCTGCTGGAGAACTCTTGGTGGGTAGCGCTCAAGCTGCTCTCGGCTATAGATACGACCATATTGTTCAGCATATGACGGACCAGTTTTCGAGCGATGAGCCTATGGCTAGATTGAATGCCATCAAGAATCAGTCTTTCCATTTCCTTAATGCTATGATGAACTTCGGGAAATTTGAAGGGGAGTATTTGAAGCCTGTATTCTTTTTTGGAGACGCCTTGACCGTGGAAAACGATCATGTTCTGGAGGTGTCGGAGGATTAGAGTTTTGTTTTTAACGGGATGGCAATCCGCATCCCCCAGATGGAGCGACACTTTCCATTATCTTGGTTCAATATGCTCCCATTGGACCGGAAGATGGGGGAGACTTTAACCCCTACCAGGAGTGGGATGTTTGTGGGGAACATCCATTATAATAACAATCTGAAGTCCGTGACTGCCGGCAAAGTGCATACTAGTTGTTCTGTGACGGGGTTGGTCCCAGGTTCTTTCCTGAATGTGGCAGGCCATAACTTCACATTCTCTAATGCCGATACTTTTATAAATCAACTTGCTCGGAAAGGCTGCTATCCCGTGGGTCGGTTGACGTTCCCTGGTTGGGTACACCCTATTCCCTCGTGGATCAATCTGTCTACTTAGATCTTGCAGAAGTATGAGGTCTTTTTGTGCGAGATTGGCCTTTACCACGCTATCCGAGGTACCAGTCATGGCTTGTCCATAAACAAGAAGCTGTTCATGTCTCTGCTGGAAATATATAATTGTCGTACGGGGACCTTTTACACACCTGTAGGGGAGATGGGGCTCGCGCTCCATGAGATGCACGCGGTCTCCAAGCTTCCTTGGGGGGACGAAGCATTTGAAGCGTATACTCCCACTAATGAGGAACTCGAGGATTTGGAACGATGGTATCCTGGCTTCGTGGATCTTTACCAGGAGATATTGTGCCATTATAACACATGCCATCAAATAACCCGAAAGGATGGTAACTCGGAAGGGAATGATCCCTATACCAAGGATTGGGTACACTATCTCTTCCCGGCAGATGCCTCAGGTCGAGTCACCTATCGTCGCCCTCGATCTCGGGAAGCGGTTAAGGACTTGGTGTCGTCGGCTAAGAGAGTGGCCGCTACCAGTGACGGCTTAGGGAGCAAGACTGACACTTTCGGTTACTTTTACCAGGATACTCAAGAGCTATCCGAGAAAGCACTTCTGGCAGAATTTTTGATGATCTGGCTACGAAATTGTGTAGTCTCAGGAGGAGCCGGTTCTTTTGAGAGAATTAGTCGTAACTTTATCCTTCCGGCTGTGAAGTTAGTTTTGCGAATCAGGCTAGATCTCCTTCCGGCCATGGTGTGCATCATACACCGTGGCCTTCGTACCTTCACATCCAAAGTCATTGCTCGTGACGTGACCAAGGATTTTGAACGAACTGAGTTGCCCTATCACTATTTGATGGGGTGGCTGCTGATACATTACCCGTCTTTGATGAGGCCGGGCTCTGAAGACGGTGTGACTGATGATGACGCATTTATCTTTCGTTATTGTGACGAGCCTTGGGAATGTGAGACCATACGGGCTTGCCGGATGGCATTGGCGAGGGCAGATAAGTATCATATTTTCGTATCCGTCCCTCGCTTTACTGCCAGGGACATAGAGGCTGTACATATTGACGGTATCGTGCCCCCTCAGCTTCTGGATGGCCAGATGCTCCTATGGATGCGTAACATTCGTCCCGCACATCTGGTGTATCGTAATCGTAATACTGTCTTTCTGGAGCCTTATCTGCCTAGCAGGTTTGCCCGACAGTTTGGATACAACCAACTTTGTCTGGATAGCCCCAGCTCTTGTCTGGGATATGAAGGTAGCCTTCTTGATGGTATCAGGGCTTGGCAATATTATGATTCGTTCCATACTCGTACCATTTTCTCGGTCCCTGCTATTAAGGAGTCAGTGGAGATCTTGTATATGGCGGCTTTGTATCATGTCATGGCGAACAAACCCTCGGTCGGTTTTAACCCAGGTACCAGTTTTATTGTTGGTACCGGTCTGGAGGAAGGCTCTCAAGGGGCCAAGAAGAGAAAGACTAGAGCCGAAGTACCAGATTTGGACTCCGCTGCTGAGGGTGATGAAGGCAACGAGCATGATAAAGATGACTCTACCCTTCCAGTGGCCGATGCAGAGGTGGGTCAACCACCTGTGTCGTCAGATGAGACGTTGGGGGATCAGTCCCTCGTTACGCCTGGTCCTACTCCGAAACGTAGCAGGCAAGTTTCTCCTGTTGGCGGTGTTTCTCGATCCCGGAAGCTGGTTGCGACTAGGCACCGCCTGCTAGCCATAAAAGAAAGTGGAGAAGAAGTTAACCCTGCGTCAGAGGTAACAAAACTGCTCTCGATTCCTTCTTCCTTCTTTCCTTCGAGCTTCAATTCTAATCATCTTCGTTCTCTCTTTTAGGTGTCAGGAGAAGAAGAACGGCTTCAAGATGTCGAGGCGGTGACCCAGGATGACGGGGGCTCCCGCGAGCCTGTTCATTTTCAAGATGAGGCAGATCAATTTGTATCCCCCTTCAAGGTGACGGGGACAGAGGACGTGACTGGGTTTAACTCGGGGATCGCGGGTGAGGGGACCACGCCAGTTGTGGATGAGTTGCAGCCTTCATGCCCCTCCCCTGGTAAGATTAGCCGAATCTTGACCTGTGAGGAAGCCTATCTGCTCTATCATCACGTCCTTCGGGTTACGTCGATTGATTGTTATTCTGGACATACAGGTCCTGCCCCTCCAGTGTCGGGGACGGATGTTGTTGGGACCACCCCAATCGAAGGGGCATTGGTGGAGAAGGGTGTGCCTCCTCACCGTCCGACTTGTCTTGATGGGCTTTCTGGGGGCTCGAGCTTAGGGGGCCAGTCATCGGGGCAGTCGGGACAGGGAACGATGGTCCTTGCGTCATCCTCTGCTCCGGTGGCTCCGAGAATCGACCTTTCTGCCCTACCGAGTATCCAAGCTTTCCGGGCGACGGAAGATGAGTTGGCCGCTATTCATGCATCGTTCTACTCAGACTCCGTTCCTCCGGTGGCGTGCTCTAGCGTTACTTCTCCGACGTTGCCGTCCCTGCTTCCCCTGACGCCATCCTTTGCTGAAGTTCTGGATGATGCGTTACAGAACGTGGTTGCCAGTTTTCATCGTCATTTGAGTAGGGGAATCGAGGCTGCTGTAGAAAGGGGAACCTCCTTCACCTTGGCCCGACAATGCGCCCAGGGTTAAGTAAATATCCTTAGGGATCTTCCTGGTGATGTAGGGGTAGCTTCGCTTCTGGAGGCGAAATTGTTGGTGGTTGATCAGCTGGTGGCCGAGCTTCGAGTATTGCGGCAGGCTGATCTATCTGCTGTTATAAACGAGGAGCGGGATTCTCTTATCGCTGTTATAGAGAGGACCAGAGCTGCTCGGGATAGGACCAGACCGGCCATACTGAAGGATCTCAGCGACTTATCTGACCGGTATGATCAGTTGAGTTACGCGAATGAAAATATCATGGCTCGGGAGGAGTCTGTCTCTCGTGAGATTTCTGAGACGCGGGAGCAGATCCTTGCGCTTCAGAAGAAGTTGACTTTTTTGGAGTCTGAACTCGAGACTACCTGCAATGACAAGGGACTAATTGTTCAGGAGGCTGACAGGATTACTCAAGCTTCGACTGACCTGGAGACTGCCTTGAAGAAATTGGAAGATGACTGTCAGGTGCTCCTGGGCTTGGACAATGAGAAGCATTTACTCCAGGAGGCCGAGCGTCGTGCTCGGCAACGGATTGGGCGGGGGACCACCTTAGTAAGAAATCGCCTCCTAGAATTGAGTAATGCTGAAATGTAGTCGTCCTTTTCTTCTTGTTTTGTTTCTGTTTTCTCTTTTTCTGAAGGGGACATGATCCCGAAATATGTAATGCTTTTTCTTCCTTCAAATAAAGAGTATTTTCAATTCTACCCTTTATTTGTATTGCCTGCTGCGCCTGTGATATTGTGGTGATGTTTTCCCCTGCATAGGGGATATATTTGTGGACCTGTTACCCATGGCGTACCTTGGTTTTAGGTAGAGATAACAAGTTTTGGTTAGGGTACCTGAAGCAGCCATAGCAAAGTGGTCATGGGTGCTCTTGGTATTGAGAAAAGGAATGCCGTAGAGCAGCTGGGCTCTTGGGGCATGATGAGGTGGTAGGTTTGTGCTGAGAAATTTAGTTGAGGATATTTGTGGGCCTATTATCCTTGGGGTATCCTGGTTACGGATAATAGGATAAAGGGGAACCGACATACTTGCTCAGAGGTAACGAGGACATGGTAAGTAGGCAAGTTATTAGAACGTAGAGTCTTCCTACTCAGAGGTAATGAGTACATGGCAAGAGTGAACTCGACGGAGGGTACTGGTGGTCAACAGAGGACATTTGTGGTCAACAGAGGACGAGGACATTTGTGGTCAACAGAGGACATTTGTGGTCAACAGAGGACATTTGTGGACCTATTATCCTTGTCGTACTCCGGTTGTGGGTACAGATAATAAGTTGAAAGGGGGACCTACATACTTGCTCAGAGGTAATATGGACATGGCAAGCATGAAGGTTTCTTCGACGGAGCCTTCCCACTCGGAGGTAATAGGACATGGCAGGAGTGGGCTCAATGAAGAGGGGGTACATAGAACGACTCAGAGGTAGGAGAACGTGGAAGTTCCATGCGAGGGGGTGGTTTATTTTTTTGGTGGATGTAAAAACGACTCAGAGGTAATGAGGACATGGCCGTTTCGGAAATTTGTGGATCGATTACCCTTTTTGTGCACTGGGAGCGCGGGTAGTGGATCATGAGGGAGGATCTCTTCCAGGAAGAAAGTTCAGAGGTATAATCATACGTGACTTACTATCTGAAAGAGTGACCGGAATGTGAGTTCAGAGGCACCAGCGGGTACATAACTCGGTAATTTAGAATTTTAAGAAAGTGTGAGTTCAGTGGCACCAGCGGGTACATGACTCGATAATCTGAAATGATGTGGATGTGAGTTCAGCGGTACCAGCGGGTACATAATTCGATAATCTGAAATGATGTGGATGTGAGTTCTGCGGTACCAGCGGGTACATGACTCGATAATCTGGAGAGAATATCATTTAGACATAATATTTCTTCAGGAACTTGTCGTTGACGGGCAACATGAGCAAGTCTCCGTTTTGTTTTGCGAGGCGGTAAGCACCGTTGGAGAATACTGTCTCAATGATAAATGGGCCTTCCCACTTTGGCTGGAATTTGTCGGCGGTCTTGTGAGTCATGACCATCGGCCTCCGGACTGCCAGGACGAGATCGCCCACCTGGAACGTTCTGATTTTGACCTTCTTGTTGAAGGCTCCAAAGATGCGTGCTTGGTATAGCTCAATTCGTTGCTGAGCCAAGAGGCACTTTTCATCTAGTGCCTCTAATTACTGTAGCCGACGATGGTGGTTTTCGTTTGTCGTCAATTGATATGTGAGGGCGACACGTAGTGAGGGGATCTGAGTCTCCAATGGGAGGACTGCCTCACTCCCGTACACCAGGAAGAATGGTGTATTCCCGGTGGCTGTTCGAACTGTGGTACGATAAGCCCATAAGCATTCGCCGAGCTTCTCGTTCCAGTCGCGTTTATTGGAGGAGACAAACTTTTTGAGGAGTTTGATGATTGTTTTGTTGAATGCCTCTGCCAACCCATTTGCTGCCGGGTTGTATGGTGTCGAAGCAGCATTCTGAATACGGTGCTTATCGTAAAACCGATAGAATACATGGCTTGCAAATTGCGGACCATTATCATGGATGATCCTTCGGGACAGTCCAAAGTGGTAGATGATGTGATGCTTAAGGAAGCTGATCATGTTTGAAGTCTTAACTTCTGTGAGTGGGACAGCTTTCGCCCATTTGGAGAAGTAATCAGTGATCGCAAGTATGAAGCGATATCCTCGGAAGGAAGGTGGGGTGATTGGACCAATGATATCCATTCCCCATGCTTCGAATGGCCAGGACGCCACTGTCGGATGTAGAAACTCGGATGGTTGGTGAATGAAGTCTGCATGGATTTGGCAGGCTTTGTATTTTTAGCATAATCTATCGCATCTGCCACCATTGTGGGCCAATAGTAGCCCATTCAGCGAAGGCGGTCTTACAGTTTTGGGCCGGGCTGGTGGGCCCCGCAGACACCGTTATGAGTTTCTCGTACGGCTTCTTTGGCTTCTGTATTTGACAGACACCGAAGCAGTAATCCGTCGTAAGAACGACGATACAGCATTTTCGTCTCTGTATCGTAGAAAAATCTGAGAGAACGCCGTCTGATGGAGGTGGCTTCCTTTGAGTTCTCGGGCAGGATGTCATAGACGACGAAGTCGATGAATGGTTATCTCTAATCTGGGGCATCATCGATCGTCTGTGCGAAATAACTCGCCACGAATTGCACATTGTTCTTGGGACAGACCAGTTCATGGCCTATCACATCCACTGATTGGCGATCATAGTTCGGAACTGCTAGGGAAGCAGCAAGACCAGCTAGGGCATCAGCTTCGATATTTTGGAGTCTGGGGACATGTTCGATGAAGAACCCTTCGAATGACGAGATAATGTCAATCGCTATTTGGTGATAAGGGATCATGTCTTCGTGGCGGACTTCGTATGAGCCCCGGATCTGATTGACGATTAGTTGGGAATCGTCGTATGCTTCAAGGTATTCTACCCCCAGCTCTCTTGCAAGTTGGAGGCCAATGACCAGGGCGTTGTACTCGGCCACATTGTTAGAGCAGGGCTCTGTGAGGGAATAAGCGCGGTTGATCACCAATCCGGAAGGGGAGACAAGCACTACCCCGACCCCGACGACTATATTGCCTTTAGGTCCGGTCCTCGAAGCACCGTCGAAGAACATTCGCCATATGTTATCGTAAGAGGTTGCATGTGAGTTGGCGACCTCATCTGGGATCTCTTCATATATTCTAGAGGACTCCGAGCCTGGGTGGGCTACTAAGAAGTCCGCCAGGGCTTGACCTTTGACTGCCTTCTGTCGGACGAAGATCATATGATATGGGGACAGCAATATTGTCTATGTAGCGAGTCGAGAGCTGAGTGCCCCTGGTTTAGTCATGAGGACTTTGAGAGGGTTGACTCGTGAGATCACATGTATCGTTTGTCAGATGACATAGTGTCGCATTTTCTGAATGACGAACACCAGGGCGAGGCATTCCTTCTCCACAGCGGTGTATCGGTGTTCTAGTCCAATCATCATTCGGCTGAGGTAATATATGGCCTGCTCATGGCCTGCGTCATTGTTTTGTGCCAGCAGAGCCCCGAGGGAGTGTTCCATTGCTCGTACGTAGAGCAGGAATGGTTTTCCAGGAATCGAGGCCACCAAAACTGGAGGATTTGACAAATATTCCTTGATGCTGTCGAAAGCACGCTGGCATTCCTCATCCCATACGAATGAGAGTCCTTTCTTCATGAGGTGGGTGAATGGTCGGCATCGCCCGGAGAGGTTAGAAATGAACCTCCTGATGTAAGCTAGCCTCCCTTGGAGGCCTCTGAGTTCGCAGAGATTTCTCGGGGACCCATCTCCATGATTGCCTTTGTTTTCTCGAGGTCTACATGAATGCCCTGAGCGGTGATGACGAATCCCAAGAATTTCCCGCTGGATACGCCCAAGAAAGATTTTGTAGGGTTCATTTTCAGATTGTGGGCTCGCATCAAGTCGAATACCGTCCTTAGATCTTGCAGATGGTCTCCTTTGCAGCGACTCTTGACGGCTATATCGTCAACATAGCACTCCACTGTCTTGCACAGGTGGTCTCTAAAAATGATACTCATGGCTCGTTGATATATGGTGCCGGCATTCTTCAAACCGAAAGGCATGACTGTGTAGCAGTAAGTGCCAATTGGTGTTCGGAATGATGTATGCTTTTCGTCCTCAGGAGACATCTTGATTTGGTTGTACCCCGAGAAGCCGTCCATGAATGACATACGTTCGAAGCCGCAGGTATTGTCGATCATGATGTCTATGATAGGAAGGGGGAATTCATCTTTGGGGCATGCCTCGTTCAGATTGCAGAAGTCGATGCAGATTCGAATCTTCCCATTCTTCTTGAGGACGGGTACTATATTGGCGACCCAATCGGGATGTTGCTCCTCACGAATGAAGCCGCTGGCTATTAGTTTGTTGACTTCGGCTTCGATTGCGTCCATGATGCCTGGGCGGAACCGTCGTTGTTGCTGCTTGACTGGCTTTGCATCTGGCCGAATGTTGAGTTTGTGAAGAGCAATGTCGGGATTTAACCCTGGCATGTCTTCATAGCTCCAGGCGAACACATCAATGTATTCTCTTACAAGTTCTAGCAGCGACTCTTGTTCTTCGTCCGTTAGGCTTTTACTGACGAAAATCGGTTTTGGAGAAGATTCGCTGCCGAGGTCAACTTGTATAACCTCATCTTCAGTAGGAGGTTCTCTCAGTTCGAACCGCTTTTCCCATTGTGCATCCAATTGCTGGGCCCATGGCTCTAGCTCGAGGATCTCGGGGATGTCTTCGTCTTCCTCGTAGGCGTCGGCGAATGCCATGTTGACTGACAAGACTTGTCTGAACACGTCTCCGATGCTGGTATCTGAGTCAGAAGTTGGTGACCCGGTTGAATGTGACTGCCAGTCGCATTCTTCATCTGAACTCTCGGGGGTCATAGTGGGCGTTACATACCCTAGCCCGCATCGAGTTTTGTTATAGTAATCCCGGGGTTTACCCGCCGGGACTGGTGGCTTCAAAGGTAATCGTCGCCCAGTGCCGTAGTTCAAACTTGGCATCGTTTCTAGATCATATCCTTGTTTCTGCATGAGATATTTGTATTGAGGGCTATAGAGATACAGAGGCAGTCTTCCGGCGTCTGACCCGAGGTCGGCTTCCTTTATGGTGAGGGGATGCGGGTTGTTCGTCCGGCCGAAGATGATCGGATGATCTCCTCCCTCGATTATACGGTAAGCATCTTCTACTGGAGTAAGCTGGATCGCGGTGTACACATTTGTCACTTGTGTGTGTAGGTGAGTGCCTATACCGTGTTCCATAGCATACATTGTACATAGCTTATTGAGCTCGGTGTAGTTCAAAGATAACCCTTTATTGATGAAGTAAGGTATCTTTTCTAGGGGGATTACATCATCAGCAGAGGGGACATCAGTGTGGGCAGCCACATACTTGGCTAGCTCCGGTTCCTCTTCGGCTACCCCCTGTGTGAACGAAGACTGAGAGGACGACCTGGGAAGTTTGATTGTCAGTGGTTCAGTTGATGGAGCAGAGCGTGGAGTTGTTGGCAGACTAGCGACCCCCAGTTTGGCACTTGAGGTGGAGCGAGGAGTGGCTGGTTCGCTAGAAGTGTCAGACCTTGCATCGGGGTGACGACCCTTCTTGGGAAGGCGTATCGTTAGTGGCCTATCGGAGGGATTGAGCTTCTCTGTTTGGGGTTGACCGACTCTCGACAGCCTGATTGTCAGTAGCCCCGTTGTGGGTCTTAACGCTTGGCCGGACCTTGGCAGTAAGGGGTGCGGACCTGCCTGGTTTGCGAGCTTGGAGGTAGATCGTTAGGGGTCCTTCTGATCCCGTGGCCGTTTCAGTGCTAGCTTGTTCATTTCCTTCATCAAGGTGCCTTTTTGACTTTTCGTATAGGCAGGAGTCCGAGTAGTAGGATTCGACCCCTTTGAAGGGATCGATATCAACAAATTCTGTCTTCACGAAGCCGTATTTGTCGACATATTTGAAGCACTAGTGTAGCGTGGAAGGCACGATCATGTAATCGTGTATCCATGGACGCCCCAAGAGGATGTTATAAGAAGTGTCTGCATCTATGACGTAGCAGGTGACTTCGAATTGCAGGTCGCCAATTTGACACTTCAGACGAATCTTCCCAATAGGGTAGCTCCTGCCCGAATTGAAACCGCTGATGGCGGTGCTTGTAGGTGTCAGGCGATGCATTGGGATGCGGAGATGATGTAGCAGACCCTTCGGGATGATGCTTATGGAAGAGCCAGGATCTATGTGCATCCGATCCACCTTCACGCCGCCGATGTACCCCGTGTAGTATAGCAGGCGATCGTGTAGATTGGTCTTGATGAGCATGTCCTGCGGAGTGAAGACGATATTGGGCATCGCTCCCGTGCAGGCACTCTCTTGGAGATCCACGGGTGAGTCCTCCCCGGTGAGGTTGGATTGAGCCAGATAGACATCGGCATTTTAGAGTGCTTCGCTTAATGCAATACGAACGTCCTTGGAGAGCCTTAGGAGTTCGTATAGTGACAACTTGGCCGGTGTGTTAGCCAATTGTGCTAAGATGTCAAAGTTGTAGGGCCTCTCTAGCCCTTGGGCTGCTTCTTTTTGGAGAGATTTGTCGAAGCGAATCTCCTTCGGCCTAGGCTTGTCGGTCGTCGAAGGCTGAGCCGGTCCCGGAGCATCAGTTGTAGTGGGTTGATGATTTTCAGCTGGATTGTCAACCACATGTTGGGATTGCGCTCCGGACCGCGTGACGATGGCTGTAGCTTCCTCGTTGTCTGCCGAGATTGTGTGGTAGGTCCTAACTTTTCCACTTTTCTTTTTGTCGGTGGAAGATGGTGTGGGTCGAGTCACTTCTGACACCAAGTCTGGATGGATCCACATGACCTCCCCTCGTGATGTGGTGAGGGGTACTAGACTGGCAGCCAGATCTCGGGGAGGTGGAAGATTGGTAATCTCCATTGTCGCTAGAGGGACGGGGATCACCCCGTCTTGAGTTTTCGTCGGAGGAAAGCTGCCGAATTATATGGACACCATATTGGTCGCCACGGTTACCTCTTCAAAATTGATGGCCAGAGCGTTCGAATCGATGAGGTTCTGGATGTACCATTTCAGCTGGTAGCAATCGTGTGTAGCATGATGAACATAGCGATGATAATGGCAGTATTTCGAATTCTCCATCTCTGTCGGCCGCGGTTCCCGTCTTGGTGGAGGAAGCTGGATTCTGTCCCCTTGTATGAGCATGTCCAAGATGGGCTTGACGTGACTGTCTTCGAAGGAGTAATCGATTTGTGGCCATTATTTGTCTGCTGGCTTTGGCTCAGGTTTTTGTACAGTATCGGCCACCATAGCCTGCTTTCCCTTGCTGTCCCGATTGTTAGAGGGGCTACCCCCATTATCGTTGTCGGGACGCTTGTCCTTGTTTTCTCCTTCCGAGATGTGCAATCCCTGTTGGCGAGCCTTCTTCAGTCGTTCTTCGGCGCTTGTGGCGCTGATGATAAATGCCTTCCAGTCCTTGAATTGACTCTCACCCATCCAGAGACTGATCATTGGAAGCAGTCTCTTTTGGCAAATTTCAATCAAAGAGGAATCTGGATTTTCCGGAGGGCAGCTTCATGGCGGTTTGGCGGAACCGCTCAATGTAGTTCTTTGTCAGCTCCTTCTCCCCTTGGATGACGTCCATGAGGGTGGACATGGTGACGTCCTGCCCTACCTCGTAGAATCTATCCAAGAACATGCGGTTGAAGCCGGCGAAGGAGTGGATGCAGTTGTCTGGCAGATTGCGATACCAGTCGAAGGCGACTCCTTCCAATGCCCCAATGAATAATCGTGTGAGGATAGCATTATCGTAGGGCAGATGGTCGGTGGTGACCTCGAAGTACGTGATGTACTGACTTGCTGAGGTCTTGCCGTCATATGGGTTGATGTTGAACGGCTTATATCTTGGTGGGAACGGAACATCCCTCCATTCAGCAGGATATGGTTGCCGTATTCTGAGGTCTTGAGAGTTTTCTCGGGCGTGGAACATGGCTCGGAGTTCCTGAACCTCTCTTCTTACTTCTCGGGCCTCATCTGTCGCGGTAGGGGCCATTATTTCGGGAAGATTATTGCCCGGGTTTGGTGCCACTGAATTTGAATCTATATTGATTGCGGGACCCGCGCTTGTTTGGCCCGGTGTTACTCCCTGCAGAGTAGGAAGAGCCGTTTTGATCTCGTCTACAGACTTGACCAAGGCGTGCAGTATGGCCTCCAAAGTGTCGATGCGTTGGCGATCACTGAAACCACCTTGGTTGCTATCCGTCATGAATACCGTCCTTACATGAGGAGTGATAGAAGAAACAGTGGAGGATGTGCCCTCCGAGTCATACCCATGCACCGAGAAGTCATCGGGGTAGGTGGGAATGTTCTCTTTGGGCTCGGACTCGGAGGGAACGGTATCCCCAGCCTCGGAGCTTGCTTCGTCTTGAGAGTTACGGATGTCCTCAGGGACATCAGCGTCTGTTGTACCTGATGGAAGAGTTGTTTGTTCGGGCTCGGCTCTTTGAAACATCAGATTGTTGCGGATGTTCGGAGGAGTGCTACCCCCAGTTCCCACAACCCCCAGCGATGTGGATGATGAATTTCCCATCGCGGTAGATTTTGTCTTTGAACGGGTGTGTTGGAATACTCCGGTGGAGGACAACCGTTTAGACGACAGTTTCTTAGCTGTAGTGGTTGATATCTTGGGACTGGAGATGCTTGTCTTTTTTCCTCTCCCTTCGGCGGGAACCTTCTGAACGGAATTACAGGAGACAACAGGAGGTGCCTCATCTTCTGAGCTCGGATGCTGTAGTCTTTGGAAGATAGATGGCTGATCTTTTGTCACTGCCGCGTTGTTGCAACAGCAGTTGACGATGATTTGGGTGCAGCGATGTCCAAGAGAGGACTCTTTGCACGCCGACACTCCTCCTCTTTCCTTGCGTTTGTGGAGGATCACCTCCCGCAGGTCAGAGGAACCACTCTGTCCGTTTGCCGCCGGGGGCTGGACTCGAGCGGTTGTATACAACTTACCATCCGAGGCCTGTGTGATAATCAACGGGACGCCCCGATAGTCAGAGGTTGGGACAGCTGACTGGGCCTGATGAGCCCGCGCTGCCCTAGACTTCCTCCTTTTAGCACTTACGGGTGCGTAATAGGAGGAGTCCAAGTTGAATACCACAGAGTCTGGCTTATCATCCAGAGAACCCCCAGGGTCAGGACCGTATGAGAGACGGTCGAAGACTGCTCGAGAGAAGCGTGGAATGGACGCTATGCCGCTAGGGTTGGGTACCGTGCAGGCTGTCTGCATGCGGTTGTCTTCTGCCGTCGGATGAATTATTTTTGCGCGGCTAGGAGCCACGACCGTGCAGGCTGGCCGCATGCGGTTGGTAACTGTGGCCGCATGGGTTTTCTGCAAGCGATTGACTTTCCTGGCCGCATGGGTTTCATCCATGTGTTTGGCAGCTGTAGCCGCATAAGTTATGCGGCTGACAGTTGTGGCCGCATGAGTTTTCTTCATGCGGCTGGCTGATGTAGCCGCATGAGTTTTCTTCCTGCGGCTAATATCCTTATGCGGCTCTGATCGCATAGAGTTCCTCTTTGCCCCTGCAAGTCCAGCATTATAGTGTTTTCTTCTGCCGAACTTGGGGACAACAGAGTTATCTACGGTCTGAAGTAGGGCCGCAGGGGAGTCTTGCTCGCCGTCTTGAACACCAGAGGGTATCTCCGCAAGAGCTTCAGTAGGAACGAAGGATCGGGGTCTCCACTCCTTGCGGGCCTTCTTTGTGCGGGCTCGCTTCTGGACCGGGCCAGCGCTCTTGTCGGAGAGCATTTCTTCGAACGCCTGTTGGTCGAACCGGGCGACCATCTTTTGTTGCGTGGAGCCAAGCTTGGCTGCATCCGATTGCGTCACCAACTCCTCAGCCGTAGAGAAGTTTGTCTCCAGCAGAGTCGCCATCGTGTTTGCCATGAAATATAAAAGAACAGAACAATTATCGGAGGACCGGACTTTTACTTCACGTTACAAACTCGCTTGTACAAAGAAAGCCTAGGGACGAAAACCTAGGTACAGCAGTCTAAGTACAATTGTTTATTTTAGATTCTGGGGGGTGACGATAGAGGCTCGGGAAGGCGACGGAAGCCCTGCCTTACTCCTTGGACGATCGGTATGCAGCCTTGGCTCCAGTGAAGAGATGGTTGGCGTTGATGAAGAAATGCTCTCCTTGATCTTCCTCTATTATTCTTCTGGCTTCTCTCTCTCTCTCTGTGTATTTTTCTCTCTGATTATTGGGGAGTCTCTCTGTGTATGCGTATTTTTCTCTAATGTTCTCCTCAAGGGAATGACACCTTGCTATTTATAATAGTGGGATGTGATCATTAGGGTTGCCAATGATTAGCTCTTGGAGATGGCGGCAGCCCGTAGATTGGTCAATCTAGGTCGTTCAGTTTTGATTGTGATGAATCCGAGCCATCGAGTATAGATTACACCAAATCCCATTAGCAGTTAATGCTGATTGGAATAAATCTTCCTCATAATGATCTTCTGATGTCTGCGAATAAATTAAATTTATTCTCCTGCCACGTGTCCCAGATTATTGGAATTTGACCCAATCTTTGATGGTAGTAAATCTGAGAAATTAATCGACTTAGGACACGTGTCCTATGAGCCACTGGAGAATCTGAACCATATGACGAGTGAGCCGCATATGACTTCGGGCCGCATAGGATTAAGGCCATGTGTCAGGGCTGTCTGGGTAGTGGCCCTCCCTTGAGCCTTTGAACCACAGGGAGGTAATCATTATGAGCCGCATAGGGATACATCCACCTGAGCTGCATGGAGATGATCCTCTTGAACCGCATGAGAAGTTTTTACTTGAGCCGCATAAGGCTTCCTCGGCCTGAACCGCATAGGATGGATTCACTTTGAACCGCATGAGAAGTTCTTCGCTCAAGCCGTATGAGGCTTTCTCGGCCTGAGCCGCATAGGATGGATTCACTTTGAACCGCATGAGAAGTTCTTCGCTCAAGCCGCATGAGGCTTCCTCGGCCTGAGCCGCATAGAACGGATTCACTCTGAACCGCATGAGAAGTGCTTTGCTCGAGCCGCATGAGGCTTTCTCGGCCTGAGCTGCATAGGACGGATTCACTCTGAACTGCATGAGAAGTGAGCCGCATACGAACGCCCACGTGGCAAGGCCACGTGGCATTTTTATGGCTCTCGGGGGATTTGTGTCAGAGATCTCTTTTCTCTTCCCTAGAGATTCGTCATTATGACAGAGTCATAATTACTTTTTTCTGTGTCAGGGCTGTCACTTTTTCAGAGTTGTCAGCCGTCAAACAATTAATGCGAGAGGGCAAAGAAGAGGGCTGACCTGCCACGTGTCTTTCTGAGCTGTATGGGATGTCTTGGATCGCATAGCCCCTTATGCCGCATGACTCTCCGAGCCGCATGGACTTTCTGAGCCGCATGGGGTTCTTCGGCCGCATGAGTCATTCTCTTTAGTATTTTCCATGCTTCTACAGGGCTGATACTTGTGTACCACGATGTCACGTGTCTTATATAGATTCGGACTTACGTACCGACCGTACATCGGTACGTACATGACGAGCGTTAAGGTATAACTGCTAATATAATTGCCTATAAGAGTTAGCGGTTATTAGGAATATCGTGGTGTGGATTCAGCATGAGTAGTGTATGGGGAGGGTGAAGACAGTTATTAGGCGTAGGGGCTTTCACACCTTTACTTTCGTCTAGCTGCCATTTGTGACTCAGTCGAGAGCTAGTGGCCGTGCACTTATTTATTTTTCTCTAGATGCCACTAGTGCCTCGGTTGAAATACAAATGTGCCATACATTTACCTTCGTCTAGCTGCCGTTAGTGACTCACCCAAGAGCTAGTGGCCGTGCATTTATTTTTTCTAGCTGCCCCTTAGGTCTCGCTCGAGTGCTAATGGGCCGTGTATTTACTTTTCTCTAGATGCCACTAGTGCCTTGGTTGAAACGCTAACGTGCCGTGTTTCTAGCTTCGGGAGCCCTTGTGTGGAACGTTGTCTTCAAATTGCATTTTCACATAGAATGGTTAAGACCTTTATTTGTTTAGTCACATATATTTTTCTGTTGAGCTTTTATTATTCAGTTATTGGAAAATTATTATGTGTCATGTTACGTCCCTCTGAGGACCTGGTTATCTCTCCAGGTGTGTGCTATTGTCTTTCACAGGTGTTCTAGCTCTAGCCGTTATCATCGCTATTTCTTCGAGGATGATTGCATTTGGATCGTCTGCGCTTCGCTCGCCAAAATCTTCCTTTTGTTATGTATTTCTTTTCATAGTTGGTAGTGGATTTGTCTCCGCCCAACTACATGTACCAAATGACAATTTCATAATTGATTATATGAGATCTTCTATTCATTTATTTTGTGTGGATGAGATTAGGATGGTTCTACTGCATTTTACAGCTTATATATTTATACGAGAATTTTCATATATTGGAGTATACTTCGTATGAATACAGCTGGCATGTCTACGTTCCTAGTCCTACGTATTTTGGGACTGGGGCGTTACACTACGTGATTTAGAGTACAATATGGTTATGTAAACGGCTTAGGAGCACATGAATACAACTAAGAAGCACATGAATACCTACTGGGGATAGTGTTCACATAACCAATTCTACTCACCCCGCCCCAATCAATACACAAGGATCCATTCAAGTTACGTTATAGGCACATGAATACAGCTAAGATACGTGAACTCATATAATGAGTAGTACATGAGGCACATGATAAAGCACATGAAAGCACATAAGAACATGTGAATACATGAACTAGTACGAGTACGAGGAGTACCTGATGCACATGATAAAGTACATGAACATGAAATACCCGATGCACCCATAGAGGGATAGTCCAGACAAGTATGAAAAGATCAGAGAATGTACTCGCCTGCTAACTGAATGTCCAAGATAAAAGTACTGTCCGAAGAGTGGTGTCTGGCTCCTATTAGAACAGCACAAGTCACAACAAGTCCAGAATAGTAATAAGATGCACTACGATGCATACTACATGAATCTAGGTCAATCTAGACCAAAGTCAACTCTTGGTCAACTCTGGTCAACCCTAGAAGTCAAACTAGGTCAACCAAGTCAAACCTAAGTCAAACTAGTCTATACTAGTCTAACTAGTCTATTCTAAGTCTAACAAGACTACACAAGTCTAATCTAGGCTCACTAGTCAAGCAGATACACATATACACCCATAGGCTAAGAGACTAGGCCATAGGCTATACCATGCCTAAACCAACCATAAATCACATCTACACAAGACTATACCTATATCTAAAATAATACACATATTACTATATTAATATAATCTAATATAGGAATACATAACATATAGGCTACTATAGGTATACCACACAAACATACATATATAATCTATATCTACAAAATATATATATATATATATATATATATATATATATATATATATATATATATATATATATATATATTCCTAGGAAAAAAAAAAAAAATATATATATATATATATATATATATATATATATATATATATATATATATATATATATATATATATATATATATATATATATGGATAGGAAGGAAAATGGTGGCATGTGTGCGTGACTTGAGGAAATATGTGTGAGTAAAAAAAAAAAAAAAAAAAAAAATATATATATATATATATATATATATATATATATATATATATATATATATATATATATATATATATATATGGATAGGAAGGAAAATGGTGGCATGTGTGCGTGACTTGAGGAAATATGTGTGAGTGTGAGAGGATACATGAGAGTTGTGTGTATGTGAGACATGAATACAAGAGTGTGTGAAGAGGAAATGACATGTGTATGTGTGTGATGAGTGTCATGAGAGAATACATAGGTGTGTGAATATATGAAGACTGAAAAACAGTGAAGGCAAAACAGTGAACAATATACAAAGTGAAACCTGGAACCTAAAACAGTGTGGTAAAAGAAATCAGTGAATACAAGAGTGTGAGCTAACCCATTCAACAATTCCAAAACAGTGCAAACACCCAGTTCAGTCCAACCATAACCCAATCTCTGTTCAGACCCATTCAATACACAAATTAATACATTGAATCATCCCACAGTTCACAATTTCAGTTTAAAAACAGTACCCAAACTAAAATTCCAGATTTAAACCCCAAACCCAAACCCAAATCGACACACACTTAGGAAACATATAGGTGAACCAAATTGAGGTCTTAAACCATGCAATTAACGGTGTAGAATAGGTTAAATAAGCTGCCAAATTTCGAAATGAAAATCTGGAAAAACAGGAATAGGAGACTGATATAATAGGTATCAGGAATTATTGGGAAATGGAGAATTGATCAACAAAATCGAGCTAAAATGCCACACCAATGGTTGATAATGTATATACTAGTTGTGTACGTGTCACATGATGTATTTTTGTCCACCCAAGTGGACACAACGTGTCCAAACAGATTTAAAACCCAAAACGAAAACCCAGGACACTGTACAGTGAACCAATCATCGTGCACGTGTTTACAGTATTCGTGCACACGATACGACACGACACAGACCTCGTGGTCGTGTCCAAGTGTCGACTAGGTCTAGGGCTAGGCCTACGGCTAGGACACACTGATACGTGTCCACGACACGTGTGCGTGCGATACGATACGCGTATCAGCGCTGAAAAATGACAACACTCGATTTAGTGCAAAATCGATGCACTGTCTCGTGCGTGTCCGATACGACACGAGAGGCTCTGAAACTTGGGAAGCCTCGTTTCAGTGTCAGTCTCGACCCACGTGTCAATTTTCCCTTGTCCTCGCGGCGTGTCCAGCGAGTTGTGGCCCCCGTGAAGCAGGGCAAGCAACTGCCCGTGCACGCGCGCACGCGACAGCGTGTTCACGTGTCTGTGCTGACTCGACATGACACGAAAATCATGCAAAGACACAAGAAACTCATAAGCGACATATAAACCTAATTTTCTATTCATTTAAATTCCTAAAAATCACTCGAAATACCTATTGGGGCATTTCATCAAACACTTGCACCATGACACTGATACGTGTCCAAATAGGACACGAAAAGGACTCAAAATCTAGGGTTACCTATTCCTACAGTTAGGTTAGTCCTAGGTCTCCCTAGATATGCAAATGAAATCAGAATTCTATGGTGTAGAATAAAAGTTACCTATGTGTATCAAAATCCTCAAAAAGCTCCAAAGAGAGGTGTTCCTCTTGATAGCCAACTTCTCCAATTTGCTCCCAAGCTGAGATTTCTCATTACCAACAACAAGTAGAGTAAAATTAGAACCTATTGCAATTGGTTTGGGTGAAAAAGGAATTGAAATGGATTTTATAGGATTTAATGAAGATGGAGACTTACCTCTTTCTAAAACTTTGCAAAATTCCTAATGGAGGCTAGCCCTAACTTTGAGGAACATTAAATAGAGGGGGGGGGGGGAGATCATGTGGCCGGCCATAGGCTGTTAAAATAGGCTAGGTTTCTATGGTGTGGGCCTATGAGCTTCTAAGGCTTAAATCATTAGTCATGACTTATGAAGTCACAAGCCATTCTAGCCTAATCAATTCCTAATCTCTCCAAATAAGTTCTAATGAGTTAATCATCACTAACTTAGGTCAAGCTAAGGTTACTTAACCTAACCAAGTAGTCAAGACCTAGGTTAGTCTCTAGGTTAGTCTCCTAGTCAACACTAGTCAAAGTCAACTATAGGACCAAAATCAATTATACTAAAAATCACTAAAAATCACATTAATTCTAATAAATCTAAATAATAAATAATAAATCTAAATAATTCCCAAAATTTCAAAAATGACCAAAATACCCTAAAGCTAGAAAAGTGGTAGTGACAAATCTACCCTCCTTAAAATAATTTCGTCCTCGAAATTAAAGGCGAAACTAAACTGCTGAGAAGGATAGAAAGTATACCTCAAGGTCCAAAAAGATAGGGGTACCGCTCGCGCATCTCATCCTACCGCTCCCAGGTAGACTCTCCTGGAGAATGATGCCTCCATGCGATGCGTACCAAGGGTATCACCTGGTTCCTCAGTACCTTCTCTCGGCGATCCAGAATCTCTACAGGCTTCTCTGGATAACTGAGAGTAGGTCCAACCTCAATCTCTGAATGATCGAGCACATGGCTAGGGTCAGCCACGTACCGTATCAACTGTAATACGTGGAATATGTTGTGAACTCCCACTAGTGCAGGTGGCAAGTCTAGCCTGTATGCCACGTCACCGACTCTCCCTTTGATAACGAAAGGGCCGATGAAGAGCGGGCTAAGCTTCCCACCTCCACCAAAACATATCGTACCACGAGTCGGAGATATCCACAGAAAAACCATTTCTCCAACCTAAACACAAGCAAGGTCTCAAGTTACTAAAAATTAAACACGATCAATCAAACAAAATAAAGATACAACCTACTTCTAATTCTATCTCTAAATTTGTACCTCAAACTCCAACGGCCTCCGGTGGCTATCGGCCCAGTGCCGATGTCTGTCCTGCGCCACGCAAAGACTGTCCCTGATGAGCTTCACCTTCTCGGCTGCGTCAACAACCATCTCTGGTCCCAGTAAAGCTCGCTCTCCAATATCATCCCAAGATAAGGGTGTACGACACCTACGCCCGTACAGAGCCTCAAACGGCGACATCTCAATGCTGGCCTGAAAACTGTTGTTGTAAGCAAACTCCACCAAATATAGATGATCCTCCCAGGGACCTCCAAAATCCAGGACACACGTCCGCAGCATATCCTCAAGTATCTGAATAGTCCTCTCTGGCTGTCCGACCGTCCGGGGATGGTATGCAGTAGTAAACTTGAGCTGAGTGTCCAAACTAGTCTGCAGACTCCTCCAGAAATAGAAAGTAAAGCGACTACCCCGATCTGAGACTATGCTGACGAAAACTCCGTAAATCCTGACTATCTGTCTCATATACAACTCCGCAAGCCTCTCTGTAGACGTACCCACCTTGAATGGCAAGAAGTGGGCCGATTTGGTCAACCTGTCAACGATGACCCAAATCGCATCTTTTTCTCCTGGTGTACGTGGCAACCCAGATACAAAATCCATGGTGATATGCTCCCACTTCTACTCTGGAATGGGCACGACTGCAATAATCCTCCGGGCCTCTGCCTCTCTGCCTTGACCTGCTGACAGACCAAGCATCTAGCTACGAAGTGGGACACCTCCCGCTTCATCCCGTACCACCAGACATGCTCTCGCAGATCCCTGTACATCTTGTTGGCACCAGGATGTATAGAGTACTGCGATCTGTGAGCCTCCTGCATGATCTACTTTCTGAGCTCTCCGCTAGGCACACATAATCGGAAACCATGCCTCAGGGCACCATCCTCTGCAAGTGAAAACTCTCCATCCTCCAATCCTGTACTGATCTGCTCTCGGATACACCGCAGAGCCACATCCTCGAACTGTGTCACCTTGATCCTGTCCATCAAGTCCGACTGTATCTGAAGGCCCCATAACTGTATCTGTACTACGGGCACGATCACCTCAATCCCAAGATTCTCCAAGTCTGCAAGCAAGTGCCGATCCATAGTCAAACACATGGATGTCGGATACCTACTCAAGGCATCGGCAACCACGTTGGCCTTCCCCGGGTGATACTAAAGTGAGATGTCAAAGTCCTTCATCAACTCTAGCCATCTACGCTGCCTCATGTTGAGCTATTTCTGTATAAACACATACTTCAAGCTCTTGTGATCTGTGAAAATCTCCACCCTCTCGCCGTACAGATAGTGCTTCCACAACTTCAAAGCAAAAATCACCGTCGCCAGCTCCAGGTCATGGGTAGGATAGTTCTTCTCATGGAGACGTAATTCCCTGGAAGCATAGGCAATCACCTTCCTATGCTGCTGCAAGACACAACCCAGCCCCTTCCATGAAGCATCACTATAAATAGTGAATCCACCTGATCCTGAAGGCAATGTCAGAATCGGAGCTGTCGTAAGCCGCTTCTTCAACTCATCAAAAGCTATCTGACACTCCTTTGACCAAACATACTCAGCATCCTTCCGGGTCAACCGAGTCAACGGCTCTGCAACCCGGAAGAAATCCTGCACAAATCTTCTATAGTATCCTGCCAGCCCCAGGAAACTTCTGATCTCTGCCACTGAAGTCGGCGCTGTCCAAGCCTCAACTGTCGTGATCTTCTTCGGGTCCACTGAGTTACCATCTCCAGTCACCACATGACCCAAGATGTCTACTCTGCCTAGGAAGAACTCGTACTTTGAGAGCTTGTCGTACAATCTCTCCCTTCTGAGTGTCTCTAGCTCCACTCTCAAGTACTCCTCGTGCTCTTCCTCTGTCTTAGAATATACCAAGATATCATCAATGAACACCACCACGAACTTGTCCAAGTACTGGTGGAACACCTTGTTCATTAGATTTATAAATACTGCTGGTGCATTGGTTAGCCCAAACGGCATAACCAAAACCTCAAACTGCCCGTACGGCATCTTGAAGGCGGTCTTGGGAATATCCACCCCCTTCACCTTCACCTGGTGATAACCTGACCTCAAATCAATCTTGGAGAACAACCGAGCTCCGCTCAACTGATCAAAGAAATCATCGATCCACGACAGTGGGTATCTGTTCTTGATCGTCAGGTTGTTAAGTGTCTTGTAGTCGATACACATCCGTACCGACCCATCCTTCTTGGGTACGAAAAGTACCGGTGCACCCCAAGGTGAAAAACTCAATCGGATGAAGCCCTTGTCCTGCAGCTCATCCACCTGCTTCTTCAGCTCCACCAACTCGCTGTTGTTCACTCGATAGATATGTTGAGAAATCGGTTTCGCATCGGGAACCAAGTCTATCAAGAACTCTATATCCCTATCCGGTGGAAGCCCTGGCAACTCCTCTGGAAATACATCCATAAACTCTGCGATCAAGGGATGCAGAGCCACCTGCTCCTCAACTGAAGCTCCACAGAAGACTCTACCGTCCTGCTCCGCCTGCCGCCGGGTGTACTAAAACTCTGGCTCTCCTGGCACCCCAAACAAAACTCTACCCCCTCGGCAATCAATGCGGGCGTGGTGTCTACTCATCCAGTCCATACCTAATACTATATTGTAGTTCGGTAATGGCATAAGGAGTAAACTCACACCCAACTCTCGGCCTCCCAATAAGACGCTCCACCCTCTGCAAACATCGCTCACGAGGATGAACCTACCCCCGGTCGTGATCTTGCAGGTCCTAGGCAATGGTTTAGAAACCAGACTGTATCTAATAGCATACGATACTGACACAAAGCTGTGGGAAACCCCGGAATCAAAGAGTGTAAATGCTGGAAGGGAGTCGAGAAGAAGTGAACCTGCTATCGGCTTTCCGAAGGCCTCGGCATCCTCAGCTGCCATGGCGAAAGCTCGCCCCTGCTGTCCACCTCGTACCTGCTGCTGGTACTGCTGGAACCTCTGCTGCTGGGTCTGCCGGGCTGGTCCCCTCTGCTGGCCTGCTGGAGCCTTGGCTCCACCTCCCTGAGCTCCTCGTCCAAAAGCCCCAGGGCAATCCCTCAACTAGTAATCTCCTGCACCACAAAGTAGGTACTTGCCTAGCTTCTTTCTGTACTCATGGATCATGTGCCCCGGCTTCTTGCAGAAGGCACAAACTACTACCTGCTACTGACGGGGTGACTGCTGCTGATGCCTCTGCTGCTGTTGCACCGGCTAAAAAGGTGCACGACCCTGCTGCTGATACTGCTGAGCTGGCCTCTGTTGCTGAAAGTGCTGCTAGAAGTGAGGCCTCTTGGCCTGCCCCTGACTGCTGCTGCCACCCTGGAAGTCACGACCCCTCTTCTGCTTCAGTCCTAGGTCGTCTTCCGCCGCCATAGCCCCAAAAAATATCTCAGCAAATGTAGTGTTCCGGTCGCTCTTAGTCAGCGACCGAATCTCTCTAATCAAGCCCCGACGAAACTCCCTCGCCTTCGTCTTCTCGGTCAAGTCATCTATAAACCGGGCCAATCTGCAGAACTCTCCGGCATACTCAGCTACCGTCTGGTTCCCCTGAACCAGACCCTCGAACTGTGCCTCGATACCTCCCAAGGCCACATCAGGAAAGAACTGCTCCTTAAACAGCTCCTTGAACTGGGCCCAAGTCTGCCCCTCAACTTCCACCCTGGGATCTACCTGATACCACGCACGGGCTAAGTCCTGCATCTGGTTGCCCGCCGCCTCGATCTGGAGTCGATCTGGTATCTCTGCCAGTCGAAAGATCTCCTCAATATGCTCTATCCATTCGTCTGCAATGTGAATGCCCTCTGTGCCGAAGAACTCCCGAGGATGCATCTTCTGGAAATCCTGAATGTCTTTCTCCCTTCGACGGGGCTGCTGCTGGGCTCCCCTGAGCAGTAATTATCTCGACTGTAGTGCGAACCAGCTGGTGTGCCTCGTCGATCCCCTGACGGAAATCAGTAGTCTACCTCGTCTGCTACTGCTGGTGGGACTCCAAAATCCTCTCCACGAAGGAGAAGAGATGTGCAGCATCTACCATCCCCGCAAGCGGAGGCTGCTGCAATGGAAGGATCTCAGGTATCACAGGGCTCTGCCTCCTGGCTGTTGGAGGTGCTCCTCCAAAAGCTGCAGAGACACCGACTCCTGAGGGCTGCACTGGCCCTACGGTACTGGGAGCTGGCTGCTGGACACGAGAGGTGGCAGACCCCTCTCCAGCCTCTCCCATCCCGGGGCGATGCGATCTCGTCTCAACCATCCTGGAGACACAGATCAAACAATAAACAATTACTGAGAATGAGTCAAAAAATCAAAGGAGGACAATTTAAAATTCTAAGGAAGACAATAAGCAGCAAAATAAATATACGGAATATGATAAGAAATTTTCCTAGTGTGATTGAGTACCTTCAAAATATACTAATTCTTACTACAGGCTGCAGTGATATTCTAGTTCGAATACCACTACATTTCCAACCTAGACTTGCATGGGCCACCACTAAAAATGTGTCACGACCCGCACCCTAGAGTAAGGGCACGAGACGTGGGTACGTCCAGCTTACGCCGCAGTGTCGACGGTAGAACGCTGTCCTAGGTCACAATATCTAACAGTTAAAGGTAACAAACAGTTATACTCTCCGAATGGGGGTGACATAACAGAATATATCTCAATCACAGCTAAGGTAGAACATGAAAGAAAGATAGATAGATAATAAAAGATGCAAGATCCAAATCTACAGGAAATACAAATAGAGAGAGCTAAGTGTCTATGATAAACTCTACTAACATCCAGACATAATACAGATCCAAAAAATATATATATATACAACTCAACTCCAATGCTATGAAATAAGATAAACTATCTATGGAGCAACAGCCTCTACTGCTAAGGGATCCGACTGGAAGTCCGGATCGCAAGTGTCCTCTAAGGCTGTCCCATAGAAAGTATCTAAGCAGGCCTCCTCCTCGTCCTCTGTAAAATTGTCAACAGTCCAATCAGGACGGGAACGAGCACATATCTCTCAAAACAGTTCATAGCAGGTTAGGAGTATAAAGCATGCAATAGAGTAAAATACAGGAAGTGCTGAAAAGGAAATACGAGTAAACAGGAGATATTTTGTAACTGAAAGTAAATACATGATAGTAGAGACTATAAGTGGCTACGTGACTTAGAGTACAATATGGTTATGTAAACGGCTTAGGAGCACAGGAATACAACTAAGAAGCACATGAATACCTACTAGGGATAGTGTTCACATAACCAATTCTACTCACCCAGCCCCAATCAATACACAAGGATCCATTCAAGTTACATTATAGGCACATGAATACAGCTAAGATACGTGAACTCATGTAATGAGTAGTACATGAGGCACATGATAAAGCACATGAAAGCACATGAGAACATGTGAATACATGAACTTGTACGAGTATAAGGAGTACCTGATGCACATAATAAAGTACATGAACATGAAATATCCGATGCACCCGTAGAGGGATAACATCTCAGGAAAGGATCCATATAGTACTAATCCGTGAAGGTATGTGTCAGCATCAAGTAAAGTAATCTAGAGCAAGAGTATAGTCCAGACAAGTATGAAAAGATCAGAGAATGCACTCGCCTGCTAACTGAATGTCCAAGATGAAAGTACTGTCCGAAGAGTGGTGTCTGGCTCCTATTAGAACAGCACAAGTTATAACAAGTCCAGAATAGTAATAAGATGCACTACGATGCATACTACATGAATCTAGGTCAATATAGACAAAAGTCAACTCCTGGTCAACTCTGGTCAACCCTAGAAGTCAAACTAGGTCAACCAAGTCAAACCTAAGTCAAACTAGTCTATACTAGTCTAACTAGTCTATTCTAAGTCTAACAAGACTACATAAGTCTAATCTAGGCTCACTAGTCAAGTAGACACACATATACACCCATAGGCTAAGAGACTAGGCCATAGGCTATACCATGCCTAAACCAACCATAAATCACATCTACACAAGACTATACCTATATCTAAAATAATACACATATTACTATATTAATATAATCTAATATAGGAATACATAACATATAGGCTATTATAGGTATACCACACAAACATACATATATAATCTATATCTACACATAAGACAAATATATATATATATATATATATATATATATATATATATATATATATATATATATATATAAAAAAAAAAAAAAAAAAAATATATATATATATATATATATATATATATATATATATATATATATATGTGTGTGTGTGTGTGTGTGTGTGTGTGTGTGTGTGTGTGTGTGTGTACATACATGTAAACATTTATATATATATATATGGATAGGAAGGGAAATGGTGGCATGTGTGTGTGACTTGAGGAATGTGTGTGAGTGTGAGAGGATACATGAGAGTTGTGTGTATGTGAGACATGAATACAAGAGCGTGTGAAGAGAAAATGACATGTGTATGTGTGTGATGAGTGTCATGCGAGAATACATAGGTGTGTGAATATATGAAGACTGAAAAACAGTGAAGAAACAGTAAAAGCAAAATAGTGAACAATATACAAAGTGAAACCTGGAACCTAAAACAGTGTGGTAAAAGAAATCAGTAAATACAAGAGTGTGAGCTAACCCATTCAACAATTCCAAAACAATACAAACACCCAGTTCAGTCCAACCATAATCCAATCTCTGTTCAGACCCATTCAATACATAAATTAATACTTGAATCATCCCACAGTTCATAATTTCAGTTTAAAAACAGTACCCAAACTAAAATTCCAGATTTAAACCCCAAACCAAAACCAATTTAACCCCAAATCGACACACACTAAGCAAACATATAGGTGAACCAAATTGAGGTCTTAAACCATGCAATTAACGGTGTAGAATAGGTTAAATAAGCTGCCAAATTTCAAAATAAAAATCTAGAAAAACAGGAATAGGAGACTTATATAATAAGTATCAGAAATTATTGGGAAATGGAGAATTGATCAACAAAATCGAGCTAAAATGCCACACCAAGGGTTGATAATGTATATACTAGTTGTGTACGTATCATATGATGTATTTGTGTCCACCCAAGTGGACACAACGTATCCAAACAGATTTAAAACCCAAAACGAAAACCCAGGACACTGTGCAGTGAACCAATCATCATGCACATGTTCACAGTGTTCGTGCACACGACACGACACGACACGACACAGACCTCGTGGTCGTGTCCAAGTGTCGACTAGGTCTAGGGCTAGGACACATTGATACGTGTCCACGACACGTGTACGTGCGATACGACATGCGTATCAGTGCTAAAAAATGATAGCACTCGATTCAGTACAAAATTGATGTACTGTCTCGTACGTGTCCAACACGACACGAGAGGTTCTGAAACTTGGGGAGCCTCGTGTCAGTGTCATCCCCGACCTACATGTCAATTTTTACGTGTCCTCGCGGCGTGTCCAGCGAGTTATGGCCCCCGAGAAGCAGGGCAAGCAACTGCCCGTGCACGCGCGCGCGACAGTGTGTTCACGTGTCTGTGCTGACTTGACACGACACGAAAACCACACAAAGACACAAGAAACTCATAAGCGACATATAAACCTAATTTTTTATTCATTTAGATTCCTAAAAATCACTCGAAATGCCCATTGGGGCATTTCATCAAACACTTGCACCATGACACTGATACGTGTCCGAATAGGACACGAAAAGTACTCAAAATCTAGGGTTACCTATTCCTACAGTTAGGTTAGGTCTAGGGCTCCCTAGATATGCAATGAAATTAGAATTCTATGGTGTAGAATGAAAGTTACCTATGTGTATCAAAATCCTCAAAAAGCTCCAAAGAGAGGTGTTCCTCTTGATAGCCAACTTCTCTAATTTGGTCCCAAGCTGAGATTTCTCATTACCAACAGCAAGTAGAGTAAAATTAGAACCTATTGCAATTGGTTTGGGTGAAAAAGGAATTGAAATGGATTTTATAGGATTTAATGAAGATGGAGACTTACCTCTTTCTAAAACTTTGTAAAATTCCTAATGGAGGCTAGCCCTAACTTTGAGGAACATTAAATAGAGCAGGGGGATCATGTGGCCGGCCATGGGCTGTTAGAATAGGCTAGGGGTCCATGGTGTGGGCCTATGAGCTTCTAAGGCTTAAGTCATTAGTCATGACTTATGAAGTCATAAGCCATTCTAGCCTAATCAATTCCTAATCTCTCCAAATAAGTTCTAATGAGTTAATCATCACTAACTTAGGTCAAGCTAAGGTTACTTAACCTAACCAAGTAGTCAAGACCTAGGTTAGTCTCCTAGTCAACACTAGTCAAAGTCAACTATAGGACCAAAATCAATTATACTAAAAATCACTAAAAATCACATTAATTCTAATAAATCTAAATAATAAATAATTATTCCAAATAATTCCTAAAATTTCAAAAATGACCAAAATACCCTCAAGCTAAAAAAGTGGTAGTGACAAAGAGGAAGATTGGTGAGGAAAAGGTGGAGGAGGAGGAAAAGAAGAAGGCGGAGGAGAAGGAAAAGAAGAAGGCATATGAGAGGAGGAAGAGAGGAGGACACGGAGGATGATGGTGACAACGGTGTCGAGGGGTTCGGGGAAGTGGTGCGACCAGAATCGGGAGGAGGAGGACATTCACATATTTGACAATTTGACAGTCCTTCCTTTTTTGACGGTCCTTCCAATAGGAAAGACTGTCGAATTTTTGATAGTTGTTTGATGAGAACGTAAAATGTTATATTTTTATCCCTTAATGTTCATTATTTTATGCTCATTTTATGACTATAGGTACTCATTATATTTATATTTTGCTGTAGGATGAATTTGGAGACACAATGTGTAAAATGGAGCTAAAATGCAATTCTGGACAGTTTGGTTACCTTTCACCAAAATGGGCATAACTTTCTCATCCAAAAAGCAATGGAGGTGATTCAAAAAGTTTTGGAAATCTAAGATACAGGGTTAAAACTTTTATATTTTGTGTTTTTCGCAAATCAAGCTGCATCATAGACGAAATCAGACTTGAAGTTGGGTCAAAGATGCTGTGAACAAAAATAGGAACCAAAACAACCATGTTCCTACTTGTTCTATGACTTATTCTATTTGGTTTGAGAAGTTGTAAATTTTAGAGGATATGTGGGGAGATATTGTGGGCTTGACACAACTAAATTATGGTGTATAAAAGGGGGTAGAAATCATGAGAAGAAACACACAACTCAACTCTTCTTCTCTTTCTCCAACTTTTTTTTTCAAGTTTTGAAGAACATGTGCGGCTAGAAGTCTTGTTGGTCGAAGTGTACGGAAGCCTTGGAGTCAGTAAACTTGTGAGATCTAAATTGCTTTATATATTTGAGTTATACTTTGAATATTGAATGTTTTTCTATGCCAACTTTTATGATTGTTTTGTTTAATTACTAGGAGGCCTACTAGTTTATTATTCATTTCGATCTACCGCTAAATTAGATATCAAATCCAGAATAGTTTGATGTTTCTAAATTCTGAAGCAACCAAGCTTTAATAAACTGCTTTGTTTTATTAGATCTTAGGAGAAAAACGTTTGACAAAATTAAATGCAACCGCTTGTGTCACGACCCGCACCTACTGTGAGGGTACGAGAACGTAACAGTGCCCAGCCTACGCCGCAGTGTCGGCGGTAGAACGCTGTTCTAGGTCATGAACTATAACTAACATAATATGAATACTCTCCATAAGGAGGCCAACACATAGGTACCACTCAATCACAATCTAGAGATAGAATATGGCACGATAAAATAGATAAGAAAATCCTCAACTGAGGTACAACAGAAATGAAATAACAAGTCTCAACATCTCTAAAATATACAACTCTGAAAAATAAAGACAACAGCTAACATGAAAAGAAACAGTCTAAGCTATCTATACTATACAAGGGGTATCATCCTCAGCAGCTACCTGAACCTCCCCAGGGGTCCAGGTCGCGAGTGTCATCTAGGCAAACTCCAAAGTAAGGGGTGCAGGGTTCCTCATCATCCTCTGTAAAAATTTTAACAGGTCCAGTCAGGACGGAAACGAGCAGAATACATCTCACGCAGATCATAACAGGTTAGAGAATATAAACATGCAAGAGAGTACGATACATGAGACTGAAAGAAAATACATGATGTAAACAGAGCGAGAACTGTAATAGAAATATCTACTATAAGTAGAGAGCTACCTGTGACTAGTGGTTTAGAGTACAAAGTTGACATGTGAAAGGCTAGATTTGCACATGACTATACTAAAGAGGTACACATGGCTATACTACTTTGGAATTGTTCACATGACTATTTATACTCCCCCATACCCCAACCAATACACAAGGATCCAAACAAGTTATGTTACGTACATAGTTTTCACATGAAACCCATAAATGGGTGCACATGAAGTATACATGAGAGCTCATACATGAGTGCACATGAAGTTCACATGGGGGGCCCATAAATGGGTGCACATGAAATTTACATGAAGGCTCATAAATGAGTGCACATACAATATAGGTTATACATGAGATACATGAGAAACATGACCGATTTATGCGAGCACATGAGAGTACACGAGCAAGCATGAACGAGCATGATGCACCTGAGAAACATGAATAACATGAGAGCGAGGAATACACGATGTACATGAAATACATGACACAATGTATCCGATGCTCCCGAGGGGGATAACATCTCAATGAAGGGATCCATATAGTACCAATCCGTGATAATATCATGACAGCATCGAATAAGGTAAACTAGAGCAGGAATATAATTCTAAGCAAGTTATGAAATGATCGGAGAATGTACTCGCCTGGTATCTGAATGTCTGAAGTAAATGTACTGTCCGAGATTAGGTAACTGACTCCTAGTTAGAGCAACACAAGTTAAGATGTATACAAGGGATGATAAATGTAATCTACGATGCGTCTGCATGCTGTCTAGGTCAAACTAGGCTAAAGTCAACACTTGTTCAACTCTAGTCAATCACACTAGTCAAACTAGGTTAACTAGGTCAAGTCCTAGCCTAAACAAGTCTCACTAAGCCTAGCCAGCCTATTCTAGCAAGCACACATCATCACAAAGCCTTACGAGTCTATCAACACACAAATCACATGTGTATATACATGCCATATATACATAGGCTATATTATAGGAATCTACATAGGCCAATACAATATATATATATATATATATATATTACATTATAGGCAATATGCATATACACTATATATATTACACATTTCATCCAACAAATTAGAGATATATATATATACATATAATGAGGTAGAGAGGGGGAAACATTAAGGTCTCAGGTTTATACATGGTGTACACCAATGTGTGAATATGAAATGTGCATCTCAGTTTTAATGTGAGTCACAAAACAGTGTGTCCAATTGGTGAAGATGAAAGGGAATATGCAAGAGGTGATGTGCATGATGATGAATGAGTGCAACAAGTGTGAGTTAACAGGGAATACCATGTATCAAGTGGCAATGTTATGGTTGAAAGTTAATTGGGAATGTGTGTGTAAACTCAGATTTTTTTTGAGTGAGTGAACCTTAGTTCTCAAGTAGACAGTATATATGTGATATGGTATATGTGTGTGTATCCATTAGGTGGGGGTGTATGTGGATAGGCTATGTGTCTCATGTGTGTACAGTGTCATATGATTTCAGGAATCCTAGTGACAGGAATTTTATAATAGAGTGTGTGTGTGTGGCATGGGTACATGGGCCATAGGCTATTGTGTTCTCAGATTTCTTGATTTGTGTATTAGGATTTAGTGTGTGAATGAATGTGTGAAAAAAAATCAGTCTCAGGTTTGCAAAACCAACTAATCAGTGCAGGACACAATATATCTGGACCCAAGTTCAAATACTATCTAGGTTAACACATATATACGTTCATAAAATTCCAATTTTCAGAACCAACCCAAAACTCAGGAGGTCAGTGTGATACTTAAGTGTTCTCAGGTTTTAAAAATTAACAGTTTATATGAACACAAACAACAGTTAAACCAATGACAGATTACTACAAACTCAATCCAATTTCGAATCCCCTTTACTAAACATCAAACCCCATTGAAATCCATTTGCCAACCACATTCAAATTTTGTCTTAAGAAGGAATCAATTCAGTTTCAAGAAAAGAAACAATGATAGTGAACTAACAATGAGTATATGGATTAACATGGAAATCTAAGAATCATGAAAAGAAGTTCAGAATCTTAGTATCCAGGACTGTGTCTCAGTCCAGTCCACACTCGAAATCCTCCTTCTTGATCCCAAACCTAATCTATCATGCCAAACCAATCTAGCTGTAGCTGATACATATGTGTAAGAGTTTAAATATGTAAATTAACATCAAGTAATCAGTTTAAATATAGGAATTAAAATCAGAATTTGAAAATCTGAAAGCATGTATCAGTCTACATTATTGCATATCAATTTATCACCCAAAAAACCTATTTCGAAACTTAACTCTCACACCAATCAGAAATCAACATACCAATCAAATCGAACAAATCCTCATTCAAATCTTCAAAAATCCATTCAATCCCAAATCGAAACCAAAAACTGAAGCCCAAATTCCAGTTCAGGTTTGCTTATAAGAAAAGGAACCAATATTGTATTACCAGTTCAAAACAGAAAACCCAACCCAGTTTCCAGTCCAACTTTCTAAACCCAAATATCAAACCCAAAAGACAATCAAAACAGCCCAAATTCGACATACATGTAGATTACATATATGTGAACAATATTAGGATCCATAACATGTAACCAACAGTACTAATTTAGATTAAAACAGTTGCTCAAGTTCATTATTTAAAATTTGGAACACACAGAAATAGGGGACTGATATTAAGGGTTCAGAATTCATTGGATAAATATGAAATGATGCACACAAACAAGCTATCATGTGAAATACTCCATTAATATATACTAACAATCATGTAGGAGGAATTTAATCAGTAAAACCATAATTAAACTGGAATTAAAATGTTTAGGGAAATAGGAAAAACTCTGTATCAGTAACAATATCATGAAACATGCATCAAACCCCAATTCGAATCCAATATTCTATATTAAACCTAATTTAATATACAAACTAAATCTAACAGAGATTATACATCATATTTAGGATATAATTAGCAAATTAAAACATAAATTAAACCATTTAAAACTAATTTGAACAAAGAACACATTAGTACACTGAACCAATCCTCGTGCACGTCTTCATTGTGTTCGTGGGCACGACATGACACGAATTAGGACACATGCTCGTGCACACGTGTACGCCTTGGGTAGAGGTACGTATCCACGTGCCTAAAACGTGTCCACGTGATGTCGCGTCATAGTTGTAGCCGCGTGTCAGTCGAGTGTCTGTGCGCGTGTGCAACAGTGAGGAATCGGTGCGGGCTCGATTGCTCCCAAACCATTCCATAAAACCCTACGAAAACTTGTGAGCCTCGTGTCAGTCATGTGTCCAAGGTGTCCAACAAGTATTGTGTCCAAAAGTGTCGTGTACAGTGCACACGACGTGTCCAACAGCAGGCAGCCGCACGCAGCGTCGTACTGCGTGTCCGTGTCGATTTTCGACACAAAAATAGCATGAATTCGTGCTCAGAGCTTGGGGTTCGTGATCTAGGCATAAAGGGCTACAAAACTGTTCAATTAGTTTTCGAAAATATGTGTATTCAATCCACTCAAGCATTTCATGAAATACCTAGATTCTAGGACTGATATGTGTCCGATACGGACACGAAACGAACACGACTCGACACAAATCCAATACCTACAGCTAGGGGACACCTAGGGCTTCCTATTCATACAAAGAAATCGAAAATCTATAGAAGGAATAGGAAGTTACCTATATGTTGAAATTCTAATGAAAAGCTCCAAAAAGGGGGTTTCTTCTTGCTAGCTAGCTCCTCCAAATTGCTCTCCAACCGGAATTGGCCTCCATGAACAGTAAGAGGAAGCTAATTAGAACCTAATGCAATTGGTTTGGGAAGAAAAGGAATTAAAATGGAATTTCTAGGGTTTTAGGAAGTTTAGAACTAACCTTTCTTTCCAACTTTGCAACTCTTGCTAAAGGGAGGCTAACCTAATGGAAGAGGCATTATATAGGGATGGGATTCCCTATGTTGGCTGCCATAGGCTGATTAGGGTTAGGGTTTGGGTTCCAATGGTGATCTATGGGCTTCCATAGGCCAAAATCACTAATCATGACTTGTGAAATCACAAGTCATTTCCTAATCAATTCAAATCCTATTCTCCCCAAATTAAATCTAATGGTTTAATTATCACTAACTTAGTTCAAGCTAGGGTTCCATATCCTAATCAAATAGTCGTGACCTAGGTTAGCCTCTAGGTTAGTCTCCAAAGTCAATACTAGTCAAAGTCAACTATAGGACCAAAATCAATTATACTAAAATCATTAAAAATCACATAAATTCTAATGATTCTAAATAATACATAATAATTCCAAATAATTCCCAAAATTTCAAAAATGACTAAAATACCCCTCAAACTAGAAATGATAAATGAAATACCCTAATCACAAGGCTAGGCTCTAGGGTTACACTAGCAAGACACCAAATCATAAGTCATGATTTAAAATAGTTTTAAATGATTAAAAATCACCAAAAAATCATGTCATGATTTAAATATCATTAATAAATAATTAAAGTCACAAAATTTCAAAATTACCCTCATTTGGAAAATTGGGTGTTACAATCCTACCCACCTTATAAAATTTCGTCCCCGAAATTAAGATGGTAGCAGTCCTTCTAGGTCAAACACCCCACAATCAAAGTCTCAAACATACCGTCAGATAATCATATGCGTCTGTCCAAAATCATGATACTCCAAATCTTCGTCGTACTAGTGAACAAGGCTACGATATTCACAGAGTCCTCGACTAAGGCACATATCTCTAGAATTATGGTATTTAAAATTTTTGCATTATCGCATGCTTGGCAGCAAAAACCTTAAATTCTCACACCCGAGAAATATGTCCTAAATCTGACTATATGTCCTCATTATGCCAGCTAAACACGACCATCGAAGATTCCAGATTCCATAACCAAGGTGACCTAGCCCATATGATTCATCTCAGAAGAAAATCAAACATAACACAAGAACTACAGGACAAAATTGGTAAATCGACAAGGAACAGAGGAAATCAAAATTTTAAGGCAGTTATAAGAGGCAATTGTAGAATTTGAGTCAAAAGAACGGAACCTGCAACTAGATCTCCAACGGCCTGAGCATCCTCGACTGTCCTGGCGAAAGCTCGCCCTTGCTGGCCTCCCCTGGCCTGCTGCTGATGCTGCATGTACCTCTGCTGCTGAGTCGGTAAGGGTAATCCCGTCTGCTAGCCTACCGGAGCCCTAGCTCCTGCTCCCTGAACTGTCTGTCCTGATGACTCGGGACACTCTCTCAGACGGTGATCGGATCCTCCGCAGAGCAAACATCGGCCCAACCTCTTTCGGCATTCGCCCCAATCGTGTCCCGATCTTTTGTAAAAATGGCAAATGATAACAAACTGCTATCCCGGGGTCTGCTGCTGCCTCTGTGGCTGCTACGCCTGCTGGAAGGGTACACGGTCCTGAAACTACCGCTGCTGAAAGTAGACCCTCGGCTGCTGGTACTGCTGCTCAATCTGTAGGTGGGGCCTCTTGGCCGGGCCCGCACTGCCACTAGCTCCCTGAGTATCTCGCATCCTCTTCTCCTTCAGTCCAAGATCGTCCTCCGCTGCCATGGCTCCTACCAGAATCTGCTCGAAAGTGGCGTCGCGGCCGCTCTTGGTAAGTGACTTGATCTCCTTAATCAAACCCCTGCAGAACCTCCTTGCCTTCCCGACCTCGGTAAGATCCTCGATGAATCTGCTCAAACGGCTGAACTCTCCAACGTACTCCTCAACGGTCTGGTTTCCCTGAACCAAACTCTCGAACTGCGCCTCCAAAGCACGGAGTGCGGTATCGGGAAAGAATTTAGTTTC